>WSXT02146789.1:0-10362 GCA_011762715.2 Neuroterus valhalla
AAGTCTGTTTTTGCGGGTTCAGGCGGCTGCAAAACGTCGACATCTGGGTAAATGGGGGGGGGGGGGGTCAAATTTTACACAAATCTTATACCTTCTCTGATGAGAATGTAAAAAAAAAAGTGCACTTATCTGTTTGTGGATTCGAACGAATTTCCGGGCGTTTTGCATAGAAATTCGGAAAAAATTTCTAATGATGTAGAAATGTAAGAAAGAAAAAACCAAATTTTATTGGTTTTTTTATGGGTTATTATATTATAATTCAGTGTAAAAATAACCAATAAAAATAACCAATAATAATTCGTTAACAGTAACGAAACGTAAACGAGTTAAGCATACGCTGGAAGGGATTTGGCCTAATGATAAAATAATAATAAAAAGTAATTCTTGCGCCTGAAGATCGACACCGCCTTGCATGCTGAATAACGTTCATTAACGTGCACTGCCATGCCGGCCTCAAATATTCTCGACAAATGCAACGGGTAACGTCTATGTCGACCCTGAACCGTTGGTAATGATAAAGTCCATAACTGAGCGTATTACCATGATTTGTATTGTTGGCCTTTTTGAAATGTATTTTCGGCGCTAGCACTAATTAATATTCTTCGTTTCTAATTTAATGAATGAAACATAAGAATGGGGTGATTTTCCACGAAAATATGTTTATACATATTTATGAAGAAAATCGATGTACCACAATTGGAATCAGTATGAAACACTTCAAATAGAAAGTCAAGATATATTTCATTTACAATGACATATTTGAAATTTCAACAAAGAAAGAAAAATTATTCATTACCAAAAGAGATAATATTCAACAAAAGAGTAGAGTTTTCAGGCTGAACCGACAAATGTTTCCGAAAAAAAAGACGACCATTGAAACGATAAACATGAATTTTTTAAATTAAAAAGCAAATAGTTCAATTTTCAACCGGGACGAATATGAAAAAGACATTTGCATTTGCAATAATAAAGCTGATATTTCACCCGACGAAGTGGTCAGTTGGTCGTGGGAGCTAAGGCATGCGCTTTGCACCCACGCCGGCTGGTTGTGGGTTCGATTCCCGCCTTGCACTCTGGAAGAGCTTCGGCGGATCACGCGGTGAATACTTGCCTCGCAAGGGAGTGTGCATTTCCGCGGAAAGTCGTGTTGCCGGTACCTCTCAAGAAAAAAGGTTACTCTAAGTACTTGGGGCTGGGGTTCTTGGTGGTTCGGAACCCAACTTAAGCTGTAGGTCCTCCTTACTTACTACTAAGGTAGTGGTAGGGTGTGTAAAGGAATGGTGGAGAGGTTCGAGAAAAATGTAAGCCCTCAGGGGACACATTGAATCAATCAATCAAGTAATATTCCATCCGACGCAATATCCGAAATTTAAATAAAACTCCGTTTATTCAAACTATAGAGAGATGAATCGTCTAAGAAAAATATAATTTTTGTTACTTCAAGCGAAAAAATGTTTTATTATTTAATCAAGCGCAGTTGAATTCTATTAGAAAAGGAACATTCACAACATAATAATTGACCCCTTCACCGAAAAGATTGATTTCTAACCAAACTTTTGAATTTAAAAAACTAATTTTGAAACTAAAATGGACGATTTTTTCGCGGAACATTTGCATCTTCAACCAGATAAGATTATCAAGCTAAAAAATAAAATGAATCGCAACCATATTGTTATGAATTTCCGAGCAAAAAAGGCATATTTTATTGAAAATATTTCTATTTCCGACAAAAATATTAGAATTTCCAATCAAACAGTACAACTTTCTACCAAAATAGTTTATTGCAACAAAAAAACATCAATTTTCTACATAATACGAATAGTTGAATTTGCAACAGGAATAAAACTTAACTCGCGCCCAGGTATTCTGTTGAAAATGCCACTGTCATTTTCGCATTCGGCCATTCAGTTGCAAATTGAACTGTTTGATTTTTAATTAATAAAAATTCATGTTTTTCGTTTTGATGGTCGTCTTTTCACATGCTCCTCATTTATGATTGACGGATTCATGAATCGTCCACTCCTAAACAGACGTTGATAATGCAGAAAGAGGTAGCACGCGTACAGGACAGCGCGAATATCTTAAATCAATTGTGACTTTGAAATCACGAAAGATAATTGCTTGGTATTTTCCAAAAAACTTCCTTGCATCCTAACAAAAATTTAAGTGGTCATTAATTCTAATTTTCTGAAAATTCGTTCGACTCCCGAAGCGTTTGAAACTTTCAATATCTAATTTACGCCATGAGAAGAATAAAAATCGTTATAAATTTTTAGTGTCAATAATTGAAATTCCATAAATACCATTATTTTCTTTATATGAGGGTGCACATTTCCTGAAATTTTTATCATAAAATCTCTATTAATGTAGAACTTACGACGAGTTGAACACAAAAAAATCGTATTTTGCACTTGCAGAAAAAAGTAATATTTTCTTCATTATTTCGAAAACTAATAAAGTTATCACATTTTTTGTTGAACTAAAAATATGCGCGATAAAATTTCTTATTGGAATATGTTATTAAAGAATCAAAAATTCTCCTGAAAAAATGACCCAGGGGCCAACTCAAACGACGGCGTTTCGAGCGTATCCCCTTTTAATCGCTAGCGGTTCAATTGTTGAAGCTTCTATTTGGGATTGTACAGTTTTTGAATATTTGAGAGTAAAATCCCATAATTTTACAATCCGAAAGTATGCGTTTTAATTGTATCTGGAACTGCTCAACTCTGAATAATAATATAAATCGTATTCGAGGAGTTCTTCATTCAGGAGTAGTAGAAATGAATTCTTTTATCAGGGCACGACTCCCGCTATTCCTACGAGTCCTACCTCCGCTAACTTCCCCTTACGATAAAAACGCTAATTTTAAGAGTGAAGGACCCTTCGTCGTATTTTAATATTTTACTAATCCACAATGAGAATCATTCTAGTAATAAGAAAAGTAAACACCATTTTTATTTCGAGTTCATCCGGAAAAAATTCTAGCTGAATGAAGTCAAAATGAAAAAGTTGTTTCCTTTTCTTATTACTATGATTATTCTCTGGGCGTGAAACCTAAATTAGTATTGAAGGCATGTAACTTGGATCTAGAAATCGTCCTTACATCAAATATTTACAATAGAATCATACGAAAATTTGAATTCTGAAATGTCAACTGTAACTGCTATGAAAAAAGAGGAATCTCAAACGATTGTAGACGCAAGAGCTTTAATGTCTTAATAGAAAAAAATCCATAATGAATATTGATTATAATATTATACAGAATTCTACATCGACACAAAGTTGCAGAGACCAAACAATAGCGATTCTATTTTGTTCCGCGCCTGACCAAAGCGCGTACTCGTACTACTCAGAATTTCTGCTGTAGCTTTGAGGAGCAGATCAATCAGCATTGTAAGTATTATGAAAACAGATGTCAAGAACGGTTTGTCTTAATCGGAAAATAATTGTACATCGCATATCTTGGAGGGCGTGTTTGATTATAAAATAAATATTCCTTTGTGACCAATTAAGTATATAAGAAAATATTTCATCCATTAGCTTGATCGTCAACATGGACATATTTTTTCTACTCGAATCGAACATTAGTAAAATAATAAGCAAAGCAAGTGCTTCTTTCGAAAGTTTGAGCGCGCCTGAGGCGCGCGTCTTCCGTATCTCGCGCTCCGCGCTCGATTTCGATTTTACCTCGCGCTACGCGCTCGTCTTTGTACTTCCCTACAATTATGTATAGAGCTTTTGAAACTGAAAAGTAAAATATCGGTTGCTGTGTTTGATGCTTGTGAATCCTCTTTTGTTAAAACTTCTCCGGCATTAACGAATACATTCTCATCGTGTGTCTCGTGCTGCGCACTCGATCAAAATCTGCGAAACGCGAACTTCTCTATATTACATTTAACTCTACACAGTAAAAAAAAAGTCTTGTTTTTGTTACAGCTTGTTTTCCGTGAACCTTGTCTGCCTGTATAGTGCATAAGTCTGTCCTCCTTTCTCGTGGCTAACTTCAATTACACCTTGAAACAAGCCCACTTTTGAGCTTGAATCGAGACTTTTTTTTCTGTGTAATGCATCAAATGTATATAATAATAATTTATATACCTCTTACCTTGTTTTGCTCTAAAAAGAATGTAGTTAGTCTATTTCTAATATTAATATAATTACAATTCTAACAAAAATCACGCATCCCATTGAAAAAGAGTAGTTTATCTTTTAAACTTTTCCTTGTATCTCGTTGGGTTTCGCTAGAAACATGACTTTTATTTGAAATGTTTTTTTTTTTAATTATTACCGAAACTATGCATCTCATAAGAGCAAAAAACTGAACAAAATTTGTGGATGTTTCTTCGAAGAACAATTTTGTTTTAGACTTTTATTGCAGAAGAAATAAAAACTACAAGCCCTATCAAAAAATGATTGAGAACAAACTTTTGGAAATGTTTTAGATAAACAATTTTAGTACTTTTACTCTTTTCCGTATCTCCCATAGACTGCTCACAAAGCGAAAATTCGGATTTTTTTCCATTCATTTTTGTGCGATAAAAATTGGAATTTTCGATTTTTCGAGAAAAATCTAAAAGTTGTATTAACGATCTTGTACGGCTCCCAAAAAGAAACCTTTTTTTCCTCTTGACGTTTTCTTCAATCTTGTTTTATTTGGCTAGAAATTCTCATTTTCGTTTACATTTTTGAATTTCGAAAATGCTACAACTCTGACAATTTTGTTTTTATCAACGAAAAAATCATAGAGATAAATTGTTTCACTTTTTACCTTATAGAAGAAACCGTACTTACAATTTTCGAGTCTTGAAAAAAATTTTATTTTTGATCCAAAATAGCTGGTTAACGAACTCGAATTGTCTTTTTGGTCCCTCGAATTGGATGTCAAAGCACGATCGAATATGATCATTCGTCAACCAGCTTTTTCGGATGGAAAATCAAAGAGGAGGAGCATTTTGAAAAAATTTTTGGCCTTTTTTCCAAGACTCAACAATTGTTAGTACAATTTCTTGTAGCACGTAAAAAGTGAACCCATTTATCCCAATCATATTTTCCGACAAAAACAAAATTGTTAGAGTTATGGTATTTTTAAAATTCAAAAATATAAAAGAAAAACAGAAGTTTTAGCCAAATAACGCAAGATTGAAGAAAAAGCCAGAGAGAGCAATGGTGCTTCTTGGGAGCCCTAAGAGATCGTGAATAAAACTTTTGGAATTTTCTCAGAAAATGGAAAATTCCAATTTTGGTCGCATAAAAATCGATGAAAAATAATCTGTGAACTCGATAACTTTTGAAAGACTGATCACGTTTCTACCATGCTTTGGCACCCATTTTTAAGGACCAAAAAGGCAAGTCGAGTTCGTGGACTAGCTTTTTTGGTTGAAAAATAAAAGAGGAGGAGCATTTTGAAAATTTTCTTGGCCTTCTTTCCAAGACTCAAAAGTTGTAAGTATGGTTTCTTGTAGTAGGTGAAAAGTAAAATAATTTATCCTCCTAATTTTTTCCTATAAAAACAAATTTTTCAGAGTTGTGGCGTATTCATAATTCAAAAATATAAACAAAAATTGAAATTTTTAGCCAAATAACGAAAGATAGGGAAAAAAGTTTGATAAAAAATGTTTCTTTTTGGGAGCCCTCCAGGATTATCTTGACAACTTTTCGAGTTTTTTCAAAAATTCAAATTTTGGTTGCCCAAAAAATGATGAAGAATAGAATGATTCATTTTTTGGTTAAACTATGCATGATACTAGAAAATATAAATTTACTAAACCTGTGCACCAAAAAAAGATCTACAAATTCGGTAAAATTAACTTTTTGATAGGACAAGTAGTTTTTTCTCTATTTGTGAAAAAGCATATAAAAAATGAAAAAAATGAATTTTTGGATAATTGACACAAGCATAGGAAAAATCATGTAGACGCAACTTCTTTAACAGGATGTGTAGTTTTCATTTCAATCAGGAAAAATAACTATAAAAATGAAAGAATACAATTTTTGAAAAAATGACTAAGGGGAACACAGAAGATTGATGAAGAAAAGTTGTTCACCCGAAAAATATCTGTAAATCTGTTAAAATTTTTCCCATTGGACGCGTAGTTTTTGTTTCAATCATAAAACATAAAATTGAAAAATTGAATTTCTAGAAAAACTACACAACATGTAAAAAAAATTAGGCAACAAAACTTCTCCGCCGTTTTGGACGAACTTTGATCGACTGCGCGGCACGAGACACGCGATGAGAATGTTTTCCTTAAAGCCGGAGAAGCTTTGACAAAAGAGAACTCACACTCATCAAATTAAAGTAGTCAACATTTCGCTTTTGATATTCACAAGCTTTTCATACAACTGTAGGAAGGTACGAAGGCCGAGCGCGTAGCGCGAGGAAAATTCAAAACCAAGCGCGGAGTGTGAGATACGAAAGACGCGCGCCCCAGGCGCGCTGAAACTTGCCAGCCGCCTACGAAGCACGCGATGAGAATGTACCCGCACAGCGGGCAGATTTTTTTTCATTATTTTTTGGTCGATTAAAATTTTAATTTTTAATTTTTTTATAAAATTCAAATAGTTGTATTTACTATCTTGTAGGGCTCCTAAGAAGAAACATTTTTTCTCTCTGACTTTCTTTTCGATCTTGCGTTATTTGTCTGAAAATTCTTATTTCCTTTCATATTTTTGAATTATGAACATACTTTAACTCTGACAATTTTTCTTTTATCGAAAAAAGTTAATATAATAAATTGTTTCGACTTTTACATGCTACAAGAAATTTCCATTCCAATTTTTGAGTCTTGAAAAAAAAAGTTCAAATTGCTCCCCCTCTATGATTTTCTATCCAAAAAAGCTGGTTAATGGACTTGACTTGTCTTGTTTGTCTCCCAAAATGTGTGCCAAAAGGCAATCCAATCCGATTGGTCTTCAAAAAGTTATGGAATATCAAGACAACGACAACGACAACGACAACAGACAGACAGACACTAACGTAAAAACTACTAATTCGGAATCAGGAGGTCTCAAAACGTGGAGATTTCATAAATTCCGCAAAAGACGATTTTCACATTAACCAATACCTTCTCATGATGATAAGAATGTAAAAAATCTATTAGCAGGAAGTCATATATACAGAGACCTTCCACCGTCTTTCTCATTCCATTATCACCCTTACTGCGATAATTCTGAAGTTCTCGATCATTTGAAATCGATTAATGAGCGTTTCTTCCCATATTGCGTCAGTGTCAACGTTCCACGTGTGCGAGAGTGCGTGTACATTTCTAGTGTTTGTGCTTACACATTGTACCTTAACTCTACAGTCAACACATGAGATGGTGCGGACTGCACCTGAGGTACAGTGCACATTGCACGATACGGTCATGCACACTGAAAACACTTTCACACACACACACACGCATACACAAACACACATTCAGACGGAAGGCAAGTGGCCTTACAAGGACGTGGCGCGACGTGTCATGCCATGCAATGCTTCTATGCGTCTATGTACTTGCCTATAGGTCTATGTCTATGACTATTACTATTCTATGATTTTACCGTACTCGAAGCTCGTAGATATACCAAGCATTTGCATGGGCACGCGCGTACTCACCGGTCCATGACGGCCGACAGATAGATTTATTTTATTCCTGGTTTAAAAAGGCGCCACTGACATACGTAATGCATATACTTCAAAGACATAATAACGTTCTGGTAGTATGACGGGCCGAGAACCAAAGCTGCTTGGAATCAATAAAGTCGCAAGAGCGAGTTTAAAAAAATCCACGCGCAATAACCGTTCTACTGGGCATCAGAGAGAAAGCGGGTTGAAATGAGACACGGGCAAAAGTGGGTTTAGCGACTAAAATATTTTACCCTGCAGCCGAAACTCGACCCGTTTTTCCCCGCAGTCTCATGGAAACTCATTTTCACTCGTGCCGTGAAGCTAATGCTCCCGAGCCGCTCGAGCGGACTTGATTGTGACCTGTTGAAGGAGTTTCTTTCCGGTGGAAAAACTATTCATGATTATAAACATACATGAAACACTATCATAGGGGGGTTGAACCACCCTAGTATTTATATATTTTCAAAGAACGTAGTTTTACGTTACAGCACGCTATTGCGTGCTATGACCGACGGTTTTTTTCACTTGATTTTTATGTTAACAATCACCAAATTTGTTTGGAATTGTTTTTCAGTAATGAAAATTGAAACGCATGTGTTTGTTGTTTTCCATTCAGTACTTATAATCAACTGATAAGAAGCATGATGAGTTAAATGAGCACAAAAAGTTGGATGATTCGATTTTTAAGAGCATACATAAGCAAATCACAGAGTTCAAGAATATGCAAAAGTGATTGGTATATCAATCGTTATTGTCGCATCTCCGCTACCAAATCCTTAGTCTTTTTCTGAGCCATTGAATGGTAAGTTTTTATAAAAGTTTTTGTATTTCTGAGGGATGAATTTACATAGTTCAAGTAGATCATCGTATTTCTTTTTGGTAATTGCGTTCTCATTTGGGTACAGCAGCGACAACTCCACATCACCAAATTGTTCTTCAGTGAAATTTTTTTCGGCAATGTTGGGACGATGAAGTTGGTTGTCATTGTCAATCATGAAGACGCTGAAAGGCTGTTCTTAATCGTGTTTTAGTATTCTTGTTGTGAGCCAATTGATTTTTTTTATTTTCTGTGTCTTTTTTCCAATTTGTTGTCGATTTTTCTGAATCTTGCGATGAAAAAAATCTTTCGTTTCCATCTTAGTGAATATGAATTTTGGCTTTGTTTTTCATGTTTGAGCAACAACTTCGATCCAGTGTATAGGATCGTACACAACATCATGCTTTGTTTTTTCTTTCTCGATATATGCAGAAGTACGGTCACAGCTGTCGTAGCTGTGTCCTGAACAGGGAAATTTTTGCTCAATCAACTCGATTGTGCTTGATGACAAGAAATGTTCCTATTTTGTCCACCACAACAATCTGAATAGAGCACGATATGTTTGGTATCATCTGAGATTTACGTTCTGAGATGTTTCAGTAAGCAAGAGCCGATTTCTTGAGGTCCATCAAGCTAGCACCTTCACAATCGAAATTCCCAAATTTCTTTGCATCACGAATTTGGCTCTTGGACGCACCAACAACCAATTTCCAAAAACCACCCCTACGGAGAACGGAACTATCCCTCACTTAAAAAATTTGAAAAATCCAAAATCAGACATGTCAGAATTTCAGGCATTTTTGCAAATATTGATGCGCTTTGTTTTTGTCTGCAGATTTTATTTTTGCCCAAAAAAAGCCCGAAATTCTGACGTGTTTGATTTTGGATTTTTTACATTTTTAAGGTGAGGGGTAGTTTCATTTTTCGTAGGGATGGTTTTTGGAAATTGATTGTTGGTGCGTTCAAGAGCCCAAAAATGCTCAAAATTCAGACATGTTTGATTTTGGATTTTGCAAATTTTTCAAGCAGGGGGTAGTTTCATTTTGCGTAAGGGTTGTTTTTGGAAATCGGTCGTTGGTGTGTTCGAAAACCCAAAAATGCCCAAAATTCTGACGTGGTAGATTTAGATTCTTCAACATTTTATAGAGTGGAGGTGCAAGCTTGATTCAAGCCAGCACCTCCACTCCAAATTTGAATTTTCGAAAAAAGTGGTAGAGCCCAAAAATCGGCAATACAGCACAAAAAAACCCCAAAAAAGCCCGAAATTATGATGCAAAGAAATTTTAGAATTTTGATTGTGGAGGTGCTAGCCTGATGAACCTGATTTCTTGTCCTCCACGAGATGCAACATTTCCTTGAAACTTTGATAATTTATACTCCTCTCCCCCTCATTTTCGTTATTCGACTCCCCTTTCTGCTCTCCCTATAATTATCGACGTATATTTTCGTGAAATCCTGACTATTATTTCAAGGTCTTAATAGATTATTTAGACGCCTACGTACCTTTTCTTATATGTCAACGCTCCCATCAATTTGTAGGCGCTTAAATACCTTTCCTCATCTAAACATCCATATACAGGGTGTCCGGGCATTCAAAATACATTTTTATATTCTTGGATTCCATAAGAAAAATGGAGTCATGAATAATCACGAAGTTTTTATGCCAAGTTAATAATTATCAAGTTATTAAAAATAAAGATAACCCATCAGAAGCACGCATTATGAATCTGAGAGTGTGTGCGTAAATAAGTAGAGCTCGCATAATTTCTATGTAATTGGTTGACTTTTGCAGTAGGTTGTGATAACTGGTGCAGGTTCACGCTTTAGCGATAAACAAAAAATTGGAAAAAATATCTTTTCCCAAGAAGTTCTACCAAATTCCAGAAGTTTTGAAGAAATCTGTAGAATTATTTTGAATTCTTTCCGAATTCTCTAG
>WSXT02146800.1:0-10362 GCA_011762715.2 Neuroterus valhalla
GAGAGTGAGTTTTATTAAAGTATTTATCAAAAACCCGGAGAGACTCACACGCCGGTGTTCACTCTTCGCCATCATTAATAGTATGTAATTGAGTTTATTGAGCAGTTGAAGTATAATGTTAGAAATCCTGCTAATTTAGTATAAAGGTAATTCCCCATGACGGCTTATATGAAAGTTTTATGTTTTTCGATAGATCAGGGGACTGGACTCGAAATCCATGGGAATGCGATGCCATATCAAGGTCGCTTTTGATAACTTAGCCTTCTAGGTTTATTGAAGCAGAGAGTTTTTTCTATTTTACTACTGTCATACGAGTCAAGATCGGAACAGAACGTTCAGGCGCGCATGTGTTTGTTACATTTTCGGTAGGTATACTTGCTTCTGCTCAGATTCTAAGATAGAATGCATGCAGTACAACGTTCTGGATACCTCCCCGAACAAATCGACCTATTGAGCTATACGTTCTTTTCTGTTTCGGCGTAGTCTAGGAAATAAAAAGACTACAACAGCGCGAAAGCTGGAGAAAGGGACAAGCGTATATTACGTAAACAGGCGGTAAGGAGTGGCCCCCTTAACTTCCCACTACCATGGAGTGACGCCCTTGCTGGGCTTTGAAATATTCCAGCTTTGGAACGGTTCAATCTTGAGGAATCCAATTCAAATAGGGCATGAACAAATTATTCTTTCAAACGATTAATTGTATCTTTCAGTTGAGAACCAAAAATTTCTTCGTTTCGATTATTACGACTTATTGATTTCCTATGTATGATGTTGAAGGACGAGAATATTTTTTCGGACTATATTGTCTAACTTCGAAAAGGTTTTGTAGTTAGTGCAAAAAAACATCTTCTATCCGTACAATAAAAAAACAGTTACAAGAAATGAAATGAGCATTAATATAGTAAGTGTTACATGATCCTCTTGCTTCTCATACTCTTATGGATCGACGAAACACTGCTGTTTCCAACTTCATCTATGATTCGTGATACTCAAATTAATATCAGGGTGGCATTAAAAGCTAACCAAACATTTTTGGCGGATTTCTTGGTTGTAGCCAATTTCCCTCTGTCCTCGAAGTCGACTCTTGGTCCTCTGGAGGAAAAGTCAAGCTGGTCCCTGGTTGAGGTCACCTTGTCGAGAATCAAATATCTCCAAGGCAGGAATATATTTTATATTTGTTAATGTAATTAGGATGAAAGGATCAAGCATCAAAAGCCAACCATTTTTCCTTATGCTTCCACATATTGAACATAAAAGATACACAGCACAAAGAACATGTAGACCAGAATATAAAAAATGTAGTAAAGTTTATGTATTATTCTTTTTTTTTTTTGCATAACGAGGAAATTTCAAATGGACAAACATTGGAAACTGTAACTGTAGTATACAATCAATGCAACCAAAAACTAGGGCGCGGGTCTATCGGATCTCGCGCTTCGCGCTCGATGATAAACTTACCTCGTGGTCCGTGCTCGATTATGAATTTACCTTGTGCTCGGTCTTTGTACTTCCCTACATTTGTATACAGAGCTTTTAAAACTCGATAGCGAAATGTCGACTACTTTAATTTGATGATTGTGAATTCTCCCTTGTTAAAGCTACTCCAGCTTTATCGAATACATTCTCATCTCGTGTCTCGTGCTGTGCACTCGATCAAAATTTGGCCGAAACGGTGGAGAAGTTTTGTTGCCCAATCTTTTCCATAGGTTGTATCCTTTTTCTAAAAAATTTAATTTTCTGATGCTTTATTTTATTTTATATAGTTGAAACAAGAACTACGCGTCCAATCGCATAAATTATAACAAATTTATAGATCTTTTCCGGGTGAAAAACTTTTCTCTATCAATCTTCTGTCGTAATCTTCGGCATTTTTTCAAAAAGTTTATTATTTCATTTTTATAGTTATTTTTCCTGATTGAAATGAAAACCGCATAATCTGTTGAAAAAAGCTAGCTCGTCGCTGTGATAGCATATAATATTCTATTTGGGATAGTTCAAGTTTGCTTGAAACAAAAAGAACCTGAATATATGGGTCGAGGCAGGAAAAGAAATAGGTGTGAAGAAGATTGGTTGAAAAATAAGGAAAAATGTTCCCGAAATAATAGGTACTACTTTTAAGAATTTGAGAAAACTAAAGATTAACTTTTCTGATAATTTTAATATCCTTATATTATTTATCTGTATTTAAAAAAAAGTTCTGATAGTAATATAATTGTTTACATTGAATTCTACTATTTAAAATGTAAAAAGTTCCAAGTATCAAAATAATACAAAATTAATGGAGGTCATTCTATGAATAGACGATTCTTTTAACCACAAAGTTTACAAAACTTATGTGTTATAACAAATATAAATTTTGATGTCTATATTATTATTTTGGTGGCTGGCTCGACCTTCCAATCATCCACTGTTATACAGACGTTGATATTGCAGGACGAGCTAGCACGCGTACGGGACAGCGCTGAGATTTCAAAATAATTTTGACTTTGAATCCATAAGACATAATTGCCTGACAATTTCCAAATAACTTCCTTGAATTCTAAGCAAAGTTCAGGTGACCGTTAATTTCAATTTTCCGAAAATTCGTTTGACTCCCGAAGTGTTTGAAACTTTCAGTATCTAATTTACGCCTTGAGAAGAATAAAAATCGTTATAAATTTTTAGTGACATTCAATTGAAATTCTATAAAGACCGTTATTTTTTTATATGGCGGTGTATATTTTCTGAAATTTTTATTTACAAGTATGACCCAGGGGCCAACTCAAACGATGGCGTTTTGAGCATATCCCCTATTGATTGCCAGCATGCCCCAGCTTCGAAAGAAATCATAAGAAAAACTGATACATAATTTTCCATATAGAAATCTCTATTAGGAACAGCAGAACTGCGATGCGCCATCTGGTGGCGAAACGTAGTACTAATGCATGTGGGCTGTTTTTTAACCACCACGTGCTAATTGTATTGAGACCGGTGATAGGGAAACAATTAAAATTCCTGTGATAATAAAACTGTCATAGGACAAAACATATCTATAAGTAATATAAATGGATGCTGGAGGAATGCAATTCAGTACCAAGAAGACAAAAAGTAAACAGTTTTGTTTAGTATTTGGGTACTCAAGGAGAGCTTGCAAAGATCCAGGAGTCCGCTTTTAAGAATTTCCCGAGTATGATTATAGAAGCCTAAAAGATTGGGATGAAAATGTATTGGAAGAAACGGTAGATCGACGAGAACAATGGAAAAAAATGCTTAGAATGGGAAAAAACCCTATACATGCGCGAGGGTTCTTCACATTTTAGGTCATGATTCCTTTATGCCAGGTAAACTCTTTCTCTGATTCTAAAATTCGATTTCTTCTTCCAGACTTTGAAATGAAAATATAACAACAGTTATTCAAGCAGGTAATTTTTCTCATGAGCTTCAATAAAAAATTCTCTTGGTTTCAGCATTCACAGTTTTCTAACCTCGAAAGAGCATATCAATCCAAAACAGTTGCATTTTGAACTAGAAAGTTGGATTTGACGGTCTTCAAAAGGAATTTTTTAGAAGAGAGTTTATTATTTATCCAAAAAGGATGTATCTTCTATTCGGAAAGACGGATGTTCAAGGAAAGTCAAATTTTCGAATCGCTGAGCGTTTCTTGCAACAAAGAATTGCATGCCCAGCATGCAAGCCTCTTTCTTCTTCGACAAAATTTCTGCTTGAAGGTGTAGATTCCGTAAAATGACTAATTTCGGTGATATTTAGTTCAATTTTTCTTTGAAATTACACAAAAAATACGAAAAACCGTTCTCAGTCCGTATTTCACCTGTCAAACAGCCCACATGTGCCGGCCATCTTGGTTACTTCCTCCCCTGTGACGTCACGATTCGTGATCCCAATAGGAACATTAAGACTCTTAGAATGTGCGAATAATGGACCTTTGTGTAGAAGAAAAGCCAAAAATAGAATGAAAACAAACGAGAAACGTTCAACATTTTTCTATAAACATTGAAAATCGTCCGTGCCCAACTTTCGCTTTCGCACGCACTCGTCAGCGCTCCGGCCCCCTGAAAAATTTTGTCGTGACGCGTCGCAAGCTCATAATAAACTCCCTTTACTGATGAATCTAAAAATTTAATCGAATTGAGATTTCTCAAAAAGTTGGCCAATACATTAGCGGAAAAATCGTTTGCAGGAAGTTTGCTGTAAGCTCAAATTCCCTCGATCCCTTTCTTATGTGAAAGTCTAAAAATATGGTTTTTCATTCGGATTAAATAAACATAGATGAGCAATAAACTTTTAACCTTTCTTTAGACAGTGTCACCTCCGCTAGACGAGTGTCACGAATAGAATGCAAAAAGAAATTCGTAAATCTGTTGATAAACTCATTATTAACGGCGACTTTGATGTGAAAAAACATGGTTTCTTCAATTAAAAAAAAGTCAGTTTTTATTTATTAACGGGGAAATTAGCAACCCGAAAAAAACTGTAAGTGGAGACTCAAGTTCATTTTTCAGGAGCTATCTAACTATATCATAGGTTTTTTTTCAAATTCGGAATTTCCATGTATAAGAATTCAAAGAATTGGAATTGTCGTTTCATTCAATTGAAAAGCCACTAATGAAACTCGTAGAGGATTATTTTGTTTTCACTCAATCCCACACAGAAGAAACGTTGGGTTAATTTTCTCACATTTTCAATATAAACTTCCTTAGAAACACATTCCTCTATATTTTTATCAAATTTTTCTGTTTGAAAACCTATCATTATTATCTCTCCAAGTATACCAAGTCAGGCCTCGTTGAGTAATCAACCCTTTGGGAATGACACTTCTAACATCTGTATGGTATATAACAAAAAGAAAATAATATCATTGTATACAACTGCATAAATAAGTTGCGAAAAACTTTGAAACTACGTTGGACAAAAATCATTGGAAATAATATTTCCAATGATTAGTGATCCTTCCCAAGTGTCGCTTGACTTGAACGGACCTGCATTACTTGCAGCAGCCTCTTCATTTTAACTATTTCTTATTTTGCATTTGTAGATATCTGCTACTTCGTGAAAGAATAAGGAAGAAAATATGCGACCAATCTTTTCCATTGATCAATAATTCTTGCAGAGTGTGGCCTGACCTTACACGTATCTTTACTACTTGCAGCAAAACTTTCAGGATTGCGCGTACTGCACATAGCACAGTGCAGTGTCGTGAGCAAAGACGAGTCAGCCATTTCTTCTTTCTGGCCAAGAATGGCCAAATAATGATCGGAGAGGTCGCTCTAATTTGAGAGACTTGGCGTTTTCGAGATAATCGCAAATAATTATTTTTTTAATTTTGCCTAATCACTGTTTTTCACTTTGACGTATTCAATTTTTTTCTTTTGCATTATATAAGATTAAGTCATGATCAATGAAAGTTGCTCTCACATATTTTTCCTCTTACAAATATTTATTGCAAAAAAAAACAAACTTTTCAGGCAAAACAATTGAAGAAAAATGCTTTTTGCAATATCATGGAAAATATTATCTGAACGAAGAATGTTTTGTTCGGCACGGAAAGCATTATCTAGAATACACATTTTTCATAATGATCACTATTCCTCTAAAGTTGATAGTTTTAAAAAAAATCAACTTTTATTGCAGTATATATTCTGCTGTGTTATATTAAATAGTCATCTAAATTCAATAAAGAACATGGTAGACACAACATTTTTGCACGAATGTGCACGTGTCGTTGAAAGCAACACAAATCCTTGTGAAATCGTCCGAAATGCTACTAAAACGAGGGTCCAAATAAAAAATTATCAATGCAAAAACATATCTTATACAAGCCTTCAAACTCTAAATGTCTATCTAGAGTCCTGTATATAGTGAAAGTTATGACAAAGCTTGAAAAATTGATAGATTACACTCACCGCTTGCCTGGGCGTCTTTCGGTAGAGGGCCAGTTTCTCGGCTGTTTATGCTTGAGTGATTCTGTCCCTCCCCCCGAGCCTCGCGCGACACAGCACGACAGCCCATCAGCTTTGAAAAGGCATTACCGTAATGCGTAGTATAGAAGTTGTTTACTTAGAGACTTGCGACGCACGTATTCACGCACCAGTTCAGAGACTATACATACGGTCCTGAGTGTTTACCTTTGCCTGGTCATTCGTCGCTCCAAATCTGGTTCGAACTGGATTCTCAATTGCCTCTTGCCTGAGGACCACAACCCCTGATACTGGCCCCCAGGCAAGCGGTGAGTGTACTTGAAATTGATTCGTGGAATTTGCTTTCTTCTATTCTAATTGGTTCAATAATTATAATAGTTTATTTTTTTAAGAATTTGACAGAAGGCTCGTTAGTGCTACCGTAAACTAGGAAGCGCGCAGATGTCCCGATGATCCGAATCCTATAGGTGTAGATATACGTAATTTTAGTAAACCATTGCCCCCAACCCTTGGTCAGTATCTACTCTGATTCTAAGTCTGTGGATTCTGACATCGACTTCAAACTTCCAAGTGTACAGAACAGTTACATCCCTATCGTCAAGCTCTTAAAAAAAGAAACTCTGATAGTTAATAAACGAATTGAATACAAGTGAACAAATTCCATGAATTATTTTTAAGTAGTCTATCATTTTTTTCAAGCCTCATCCCAACTATCAACTGCATGCAGGACTCTAGGTTGATATTTAGAGTTTAGAGGCTTGTATAAGTTAATGTTCCAGCAAAAACAGTTTTTTTACTTGAACCCTCATTACAGTAGCATTCCAGACCATCAGAATGCCAAGTTTGGAAACTTTACGGCCGTTTGTTGCAATCTTCATTCAATTTAGGAAACCCAATAATAATTAGTGATGTCTACGTGCATCAATCAAAACAATGTATACAAGATTTTACAATAAATTGTAAAAGAATTTGTGTGTTGCGGAATTTCTTTAATGTTAATAAGCAAGAGATGAACAAAAATTTATAGCATCCCTTGAAATTGATTTGAATCAGTGTTATTGCTGTGGTGGTGCCCTAGGGATATTAGGAGATATTCTCAATTGCATTCAGTCAAAGGTACTGCTGGAGTGATTCCCTAGAGATATTGAGACATCATCTTTTCAGTTTGTGGGTGAATAAAAAAATGCTTCATTCAACCACACTTATAACTGCAGAATATCTTCGATGTTTCCAATCAGGATATGAACAAAAAAAAGTAGCATCGCTCAGATTAAATTGACATCGAAGCTACGGCTAAATTGATTCCCTGGAGATATTGAAACAATATCTTTTGAGTTTTCGGGCGAAGAAAAAAATGCTTCATTCAAGCACACTCATAACTGCAGAATATTTTTGATCTTTCCAATCAGGAAATGAAAAAAAAGTAGTAGCATTACTCAAATTAAATTTTTTTCGAATTATTTCATTGCGCTGATTTTCATTTCTTGCGTAACAAATTCTGGCCTTACATGGTTGTTTCTGCGGGAATATCTGTCGCACGTTACTTGAGTGTAATTTTTCATAACAAGTGATCTTCTAAGTGAGCTAGCTAGCACGAATGCCCGGAGAGTATACCTTTATTTTATTCCATTAAAATGTTTTTGCTCAGTTAAGTGTTCTGTAGTTGGTCTAGCTTTATTCATCTATAGCTCGGATAAGAAAACTTTGAACACTTGCTGGAAAAGGAATTTTCTATTTTTTCGATTTTTCATGCATCTTCATAAGTCCTGACAAGTTCACCTGGGAAACCCTGTACTATAGAAAAATGTTAACAATTAATGAAGATCTTGAATATATACGTTGTATTTTTGGCAGACAAATATGTCTGTATTAGGCAGAAGTTTCCAGTTTAAAAATCTTACTTTTTTTTGCTGACAATAAATTTTCTAACTCCTTCAATTGCAACTTTGCTCAATAAAAGGGAATAGATCAAGAGGTTCATTAGACTGGAATTTGTTAAGAAAAACTACAAGTCATATGAAAAATTTTCGAAAATGTTATTTTGACTAATACAAATGCATCCTTAAACTCTCACAGTTTCGAACTGGATCTTCTTTGATAAGCTGCTCTACCTATTTTTGTAGATTTGGTAAAATTTACCGAATTTGTTACACAAAATATACATTTTCAAGCCACTGACATGCACAGAACCTTTCTGGGAATACTGTCCAATCGGTTTCATTGGAATGCCTTCCACTGACGTCAGGGGTGGGGTGGGGGTATGAAAAGGCCAATATTTTATGAAACGGAGGGACAAAAGACTGAAAATACTGTTTGTATTCCAATGAGATAAATGTCTCTTGATCAAAGAATACACAATTTTCAAATCCAAAGTTTGAATGGAAGATTCAAGGAGATTTCCAGGTTTTCAAGATTCGAAAAAGAATTCAAAGAGAATTCCAGGTTTTTGAAGTTTTCCCATTCGCTGGACACTATGCACATGTTACATTTCAACAATGAGAAATTATATAAACAATCAACGATAAATGTGTGAATCCTAATCGATCGTGTCAATCTTCGCTCCAAACCAATTAGTCAATGTTACGGAGGAAAGCTGTAAATTTTCAATGTTTTGTTCAGAAGAATATTTAAACAATTGTAAATCGCTTAAACAATCATGAACGAGAAAAAAAGCCAGCGATACTCGTGAGTAATCTTGCTGCCACATCATCTAGAACTTGTCTCCTGAAAAATTAGTAAAGTCAAAGTTGCTGACAAAGTACCTCTTCTCGCGTCTTATCTCTTTTGCAGTATGCTGCATTCTCGAATACCAACTAGATTATGCAAAATTATGAAAAAATAAAAAGTTGCTTGTTCAAGAGTAGGATGACCAATTTTTTCCATTCTTATGTTCTCACCTTCTAAATCTGTTTTAACTCATAACAAAATTTGATCATAACAGAAAAATAACTTGCAGAAATTCGCAAGTGTGGTTTGTTTGAACAATAATTTCCAAGTCGATTAGAGCTATTTAAGTTATGAAAATAATCAAGAAAGCATAGCTTTTCTTCTTTCGTCCGAAGAAACAACTGTGACTCGCAGGGATGGATCTTCATTCGTTCTCTCTCAAAAAACAACAATGGATCGTAGATGCAGGGCTTTATTTGATTACTCTGGTGAAACAACTCATAATCGCAGAGGCCGAGTTCGTAACAAGCGACCTCGGAAATGGCCAAGTATTTATTTTCTTGCTGATTTAAGCAATAAGGTGTATAAGCAATAAGGAGCTGGGATTCTTAGCCTAAATTGGCTGGCTATATTAAATCTGCTGTTTTGCATTTTTGCATTCTCACTAAAAACACGTCACTTGCTCATGGTGATGTAAGGATGATGTGATGGCCCACCAGTGTTATTTATTATAACACTTAATAATATCAGCACGCCATGGAGTCATTTTATCAGTAGACCCGGTCGCGCCTCGCCGTCAAATAAGAGGCGAACCGACCGGGTACCTTATATGAAGACATTACGTTCCCCATTGCTTATACACGTAAAAAACTTTACGTAGTTTTACCCGCGCTCTTTACACCGCTAATTTCTATGTTTATATTAGGCATAAAATATATAATATATTTGGAAATGGAAAATGAAAGATACAGAGAATCAGGCTTCCTATCACCATTAACATTACAAGTGTTTATGCAGGTTATATTGTTGTAAGGCTGTTGCGAAAGTTTGTGTGAGGCGCGAGTTCACTACGATTCTGTTAGTTTCTCCAGTTCATCTTCTCACGCATCGTTAGGTTTATAATACATAGTGCAGTGATGTTTTTAACTTGCTATCGCACCATCTATAGGCCTGTTCAGCCACTATAGTATTTTCTTTCTCATGCCTTCGTTCATATATAAGTTTTAGCTATAATCAGTGATAATAAATGGTCAAAAATGTTGAAAGGCTACAGAAGTACATCGAAAGAAAATCTTTTCTCTAATTATGACAGAACTTTAGTTCCTAAGTACCCTGAAAATAGTTTGAACCCTCAAGCGCAATCGAAACTCTCCCTTCACCCACCCCTGAAGTTTTCAAAATTCGTTTGAAATACCTCTATTAAAAAAGTGAAAATACTTCCTTTGATTATGGAAGAATATTAGTCTCGATGCACCTCGAAAAAGTTTCATTCCTCTAGAGCATGTGAAGCTCTCCTGAAAAATACTCTAATTTTGAAAGCCAGAATGCTTGACTGATTAGGGTACAACATTGAGCCGCACGTACCTCTCGCAAGTTCCATTTCTCTGGCGCACGTGGAACCAGGTCCATTAGGCTGGCACCTCCACAATCGAATTTCGGTATTTTGAATAGCTCAGAATTTTGGGCTTTTTTCGGGCACCAACTAAAATTTTTGGGCTCTTTTACTTTTTCCAAAAAATCGATTTTTTTGTGGAGGTGCTGGCTTACATAAAGCTAGCAC
>WSXT02146811.1:0-10362 GCA_011762715.2 Neuroterus valhalla
TATTTATCGTCATCTCTTTATCTCTATCAAATTTGGAAGTTATATTCAAGATTCGACACATACGACACTCTACGACAGCTAACAACAATAACGAAAGTATGCATCGTATACAGAAAATAATATATTTTTTTCAAGTTGTAACCACAGATTCGAATTTCTTGACCTCTAAAACCCCTATATGTTTATCGTTTACGGTGTTTGATTGGTCAAAGTATGTGTAATGCGGGGGCACGCTCCTATGGGGACCGTAGACGTGCACGCAAACACGCTCACGAAAAAATTTCATTGTTATGCGGGGGGTACGGAGGGGTACACAGTTTTTGGATATTCTTAATCTGCATACTTATCCCCAAGTTATAAAATGTCCATCCCAGTTGAACCGAGTTGAACTGAAAGTGTAGGGAACTTTTTCGGCGTTCATAGTACTTTTTCACACGTTTCGGAGAAAATTTTTTCTAGGCCTTACATGTAGCACATTGTGTATTTTCAATTCTAATATAACATTGAAAAGTCTTTCAACAAACCTGCAGCTGCATTTTCCATGTTGCACGCACAAATTACAGTCTTCAGGAAACTATAACAGCGTTTGGAATGTGGTGTTTATTTTGACGTTTCGAAGCACACTTTTCACGACCACTCGAGCAGCTGAGTTGGGAGCGGTCCCTACATCCATGTAGGTAAAGAAGCGCTCTATCTTTTTCACGTTCAGGTGCACACACACATTCTTAATGGATTAGTATAATCAGATTGGGATAAAAAAAATCTCCGATTTTCGAATTTTGGCCAGCTTTTATGCCGTTTCAGACCACTTTGCGTTGTTGATTTCTGACGCCTTTGCATGGTTTGATATACAAATATCCTACTGCTGAACAGATTTTCAAATTGAAACGCGAACAGCGTGTAAAGTCTTTAGAACGTGGTCCTCCTTGAATGGCCTTTCAGTAACTATTGAATTTTTATATGGACGGACTATTTCGCCCATTTTTCTGGGCGAAATAGCATGCTTACCTTATTTTGCCTGATGAAGCTGGCGAAATAAGGAAAGTAGCTTATTTCGACCACCGGAATGTGTGAGAAGGGGGAGACGGGAAAAATATCATTAATATAATTAATTAGTTATTCATAATTGTACTATAAACTTCATCATCGCACAAGCAAAACATGAGACGCGAGTAAAACCAATATAACCTCAAAATGTTCCGTGGATAATTGCACATTTTCTTGAAGAACAACTATGTCTATGGACAAGTTGACATTTCTTCAATTAGAATTGAAGAAGAATGTGCTCCTTTTGTTTTTATGGAAGTAAGTTTCATCGTTTGAAAAGAAAGAATCAATAATTTTTAAACACTTCAAAAAGCAAGAAGCATCAAGTTTGTTTGCAGGAATGCTTTTAATTTCGTACTCCTGTTTCTTTTTCAAAATGGTTCGTGTTGAATGTATAAAGTTCAGAACAATGAGTGCTACGAATTGTTTCATTTTTCCGATTATGATTGATTAATCATGAGAATAAAGGTTTCCAAATCGGATCACCCGAAATTTTGCATATAAAGTTCTCAAGATAATACTTACAATTTTATCAATTTCAAGTTTTTGTCATCCAAATAAATAATACCGAGATGGGAATAGTCAAAAATAAATATTTTAAATGAACTCAGCAAACACAGAATTTGAATTATTCTCAATTGGAAGAATTGAGAAACGCTTTTTTTCATAACAAAATTTGGAAAAAGGGACAAATTCAAATTGTAATTATTTGGAGTAGAATGATTCTCCATCAGAAAGTGTTTACGACTGAATAATTGTATATATAAATAAATTTTTGTTATCCATAAAAGTGAAGTTCATATATTTACATCTACTCATCACCCATATTGTCGTCTTTAAGTGAAAGTTCTGATTCATCTTTGCGGAGCCTCATTTTCTAGATCACAGCAACCCAATGTTGTTTAACTTAATCATGATGTTTTTTAACATTGGAAAATATATGCGCTAAGTCATCTCTCGATCTAAAAATTTTTATTTGAAAGCGTCCAAAATTGGATAATTTCAGATCACAATTTTAGAATAAGACAACTTCAAGTTGAGAGGCAAAATAGTTAATAATTTAAAAATGTTCAAAGTTTGATAATTACAGATTCAAATTTCCAAAACGGTTTAATCTCAAATGGAAATTTATCGAA
Source organism: Neuroterus valhalla (assembly GCA_011762715.2). NCBI lineage: Eukaryota > Metazoa > Arthropoda > Insecta > Hymenoptera > Cynipidae > Neuroterus > Neuroterus valhalla. The sequence goes on from WSXT02146811.1 coordinate 2,184, forward strand.
ATTTCATTTTTTCTCAATAAAGCGTTGAAAACTGAACAATTTCAAACGAACTTCTCTCAAAAGTTGAATAAGTTCATGTTGGAGATGAAGTTTTTCTGCAAAAAATTACTGAAATCATAAAAGAATTATTTTTTCGCAAGTCAGAGTTTCGATTTATCTATAAAACCTCGTTTTACGGGAAACAACACGATGTTGTCACATTGGAAACTGTATGCACTTGGTCATCCCCGAAGCTATATTCCTTTACTCTCAAATAAAACAAAAGTGAATGGGTTTTAATGTTTGATATCAATTCGTGGAATATTCTAAACGTTAAATTTGACCTCATGGATAGCAAAATATTACTCAGTAAAGTTTTGAAGGATTTCTGATGCTGTATTATAATTCAAAAGAAAAATTTATCAAAGGAAAATTATTTTTAAACTTTTTTGTTTTGAAAAGTTCCAAGCAAATCAGGCAATACTTGATCAATATATACAGATGAGAATAAAGAGAAACAAATACAATCATTAATGTAACATTATTCTGGTTGTTTCTCACTTATTCTTCTTCCTCTTATTTGAAAATTTCAATTGTCGCGATGATAGCAAGTGCAACGAAATTTAAATTTTGCGCATTTGATGTTCGCGCCACCTAACTGAGATGGTCATTCATAACCACTAATGACTAAACCGTCTTGGCCTCTAAGCCTTCTTTGACATTTTTAGGTTATATTTGTTTCACTTGCGTCTCATGTTTTGCTTGTGCGATGATAACGTTTATAGTATGAATATGGATATTTAATTAATTTAATAATTATATTTTGCCCATCTCCCCCTTCTCACACATCCTGATAGGCGAAATAAGCTACTTTCCTTATTTCGCCTGCTTCATCGGGCGAAATAAGGCATGCATGCTATTTCGCCCAAAAAAACGGGCGAAATAAAGCAAGTATGCCATTTCGCTCAAAAAAACGGGCGAAATAAAGCAAGCATGCTATTTCGCTTAAAAAAAATGGGCGAAATAAGGCAAGTATGCTATTTCGCCAGCTTTTTCGGTCTAAATAGCCACTATTCGAGGTGAATAAAAACTAACCTCCAAGTGAAAAAACTTTAATTTTCCAACAGAATTTTTCAACATAAAATTTTTCCTCCAACAGATATTCAACTCCTCTTTAAACATGGATGTGAGCAGATTGGTATTCGTATTAGAAGTTTTGGAGCTTCCGCATAGGAACCACAAAAATGCACTTCCTAGTAATGGGTAGAAAGGCTTGCAATAAAAGGTTTTAACAATTCAAAATCCCTTAGAATGCCTTGTCTGTCCTTGTTTTCCATCTCTTATTATGCAGCACAAATAAAAAGATTCATATACCTATCAAAGTTGATCGAAGTTGTCATACGTAACCTCAAATAAATTAAAACTCTAATTTCCGTTGACCGCATAAGAACTCGCTCCAAAAGTATGTACATTGCAGAATATATTATCAGGGCCGTGAAGAGAATATTCGGGCCCCGGGGGTGAAATTCTCTGATCCCCCCTCCCTCCTCGTCGGGCCTGTATATTATTAATGCTCACAGTTGTACATCTCTCATCTTGAAGTATCCGCTCTATTCAAGTATTATATCAATCAAAAATAAATGAAATAATGATATAAAAATCAAAACATCATTTTTTACCACGCTTTTCTGCATGGATATTAACTCTCTCAACATAAACTAAGCAATGTTATGTTTACGGAAGCCTTTATGGTTGTTGTTTCATTGTTGATATTTCATGGTTGCTTTGTGGTATCCCAGAGTATTCAGAAATATATTATTACTTCATTATATCATCACTCAGGCGATTAGCAAGCAAGAATCGCAAAGAGAAAAAGAAATTTGAATCCTCTTTTATCTTAGAAATTCTATTCCTCATAGTTACTACAAAGCAAATCTCTGTCCTCTGACACTTGGGCAGAATTTTTTGTTTTCTCTTCGCTGCAATAACCGTATATCAATTTCAAGGCAAATTCATTTAAAGTAGGAGAAAGAGGCGTTATAAAGAATACAGTAATGTTCTATTTTTGGTTGAAATTTGAATTTCTTAGATAGCCCATTTTGTGTATAATTTACGCTCTTATCTATTTTCATATACCCAATGCGATTTCCGTTATTTTGATGCCATTTTATTTTATTCTTGATTAAGAAATCGGTGAATCCTGCGATTTTATTTGTGGCTATTGGGGAAAGAAATTTTTCATCAGTATCAATATTATCGTTTCTATGTTCCGGAGAATAAACAAGGCTTTCTGAATTAATAATTTTCCTATGTCTTTTATTCCTATTTTATACCCTTAGTCATTCGTTCAGTAAGGAATAACAGCATGCTAGAATAAAATTGATTTACTGATTTATTAGGTTTTATCATTAACACTGATTTTTACTGAAATTTAGAAGTTTTAGGATGTTATGATATAATACTCCTTGTTATTCGATAATCGGATTCAGTCTCGAAAAACAATTGTTTTATTTTTTTCTGTTTTTGAGTGACATCTCCAAAATAAGTAACTTTTGAATGAACATCAGTTATAGTTACCATTTAATGAACCAGGAAATGTTTTTGAGCTACAAAGCAGTTCTTTCATATCCCTGGCTTACGTTTTTAAAGTACAAGGAGTTTGGCTTTTACTTTGAAAAATATTCATCTGCGTTGACAAAACTATTTTTCATCTTACCTCAATCGAAAATTTGACTTTCGATGCCTGTGGAGCGGGTCGAAAATCGAGTTTTCTATCCTAGGGAAGAAAGTAACAGATCAATGCAAATGGCGGTTTTCTGTGTACACTAATCTGTCACTTTCTTCCCTCTGGTAGAAAACTCGATTCTTGACTCGCTTTATAGGCATCTCCAATCGAATTTTTCGATTAACGGTATGATGAAAAATTGTATGCATGAAGCGGGTTGAGGCAACGTTTTCACTCGCCTGATATCAGCAAAAAGACAGACCAAAAGACCTCTAGAATGAGAGACAGATGAGCAGACGGATAGACAGACTGACTCACAGAACAAGAGACAGATAGACAGTTGGATAGACAGAATCATGTACATAAAGACAGACAACAAGACGGACAGACAAACAGATCGACAGAACAAAAGACAGATGGACAGACGGATAGACAAACGGACATGCAAAGAGACAGGCAATAAGACGGATAGACAAACATATCGACAGAACAAGAGGCAGATGGATAGACGGATGGACAGAACAAGAGACAGATGGACAGGTGGATAGACAAACGGACATGCAAAGAGACAGACAATAAGACGGATAGACAAACATATCGACAGAACAAGAGGCAGATGGATAGACGGATGAACAGAACAAGAAACAGATGGACAGGTGGATAGACAAACGGACATGCAAAGAGACAGACAATAAGACGGATAGACAAACATATCGACAGAACAAGAGGCAGATGGATAGACGGATGAACAGAACAAGAGACAGATATACAGATGGATAGATAAACAGACATGCAAAGAGACAGGTAACCAGACGGATGGACAAAGAGACCGACAGGAAAAAGGACAGATGGACCGACGGATAGAGGAACTGGCATAAAAAAAGACGGACAACATGACAGATAGACAAACATACCGAGAAAACAAAAGACGGATGGACAGACGGATAGACAGACTGACATACAAAAAGACAGACAACCATACAGAAAGACAAACAGACCCACAGAACAAGAGACAGATGTGCAGACGGGTAGACCGACTGACCTACGAAGAGACAGACAACCAGATAGATAAACGGACTGAAAGAACAAAAGACAGATTTGCAGATGGATAGAAGATAGAGACTGACAGAATAAGTGACGGGTGGACAGACGAATGGACAGGTTGACATACATGAAGACGGAAAACCAGATGGATAGACAAAAAGACCGACAGAACAGGAGACAGATGGGCAAACAGATAGACTGACTGGCATGCAAAGAGACAGGCAGAAAGACGGATAGACAAAGTGACCTACAAAGAGACAGACCACCAGACAGATCGATAAACTGAACGATAGAATAAGAGATAGATGGACAGACATATAGGCAAATAGACCGACAGAACAAGAGACATATGGACAGACGGATAGACATAAATGGAGACAGACAACTAGATGGATAGACAAAAAGACCGACGGAACAAGAGACAAACGGATAGACAGACTGACCTACAAAGAGACAGACCACCAGACAGATCGATAAACTGAACGACAGAATAAGAGATATATGGACAGACGGATGGACAGATAGACCGACAGAACAAGAGACAGATGGACGGACGGATAGACATACATGGAGACAGACATTTAGATGGATAGACAAAAAGACCGACAGAACAAGGGACAAACGGATAGACAGACTGACATACATGGTGATGGACAACCAGATAAATAGACAAAACTGAACGACAGAATAAGAGATATATGGACAGACGGATGGACAGATAGACCGACAGAACAAGAGACAGATGGACGGACGGATAGACATACATGGAGACAGACATTTAGATGGATAGACAAAAAGACCGACAGAACAAGAGACAAACGGATAGACAGACTGACATACATGGAGATGGACAACCAGATGAATAGACAAAAAGGCCGATAGAACAAGAGACAGATGGACAGATGGATAGAAGATAAAGACTGACAGAACAAGTGACAGATGTACGGACGGATAAACAGACTGACATACGTGAAGACGGACAACCAGATGAATAGAAAAAAAGAACGACAGAATAAGAGATTGATGTACAGACGGATAGACAGGCTGACATAAAAAGAGACAGAACACGAGACAGATCAATAAACAGAACGACAGAATAAGGGTAAGATGGACAGACTGACATACATGGAGACGGACAACCAGACGGATAAGCAAAAAGACCGACAGAACAAGAGACAGATATAAAGACGTACAGACAGACAGATGTACAGAAATACAGAAGTCGAACATGCAGACAGATAGAAAGTAGACAGACAAACCGAAAATAAAGTTTTGGCGATGGTTTCTGTCTGTTGTACTGTATGTCTGGATGTCCGTCCGTCCGTAAACACGATAACTCAGAAAAAATGGACGGATCAAATCGGCCTTCGACACACTTATTGATTGGTCCAAAAGAAAGGACGAGTTCGTTAGCCAGCTATTTTGGATAAAAAATAAAATAGGAAGAGCATTTTGAAAACTTGTTTGGACTTTTTTTCCGAGACTCAAAAATTTTTATCCAAATAACGCAAGATTGAAAAGAAAGTCAGAGAGGAAAAATGTTTCTTCTTGTGAGCCCTACAAGATTGTTTATACAACATTTTGAATTTTCCTAAAAAATCGGAATTTCCAGCTTTGATTGCACAAAAAATAATGAAAAATAATCAGTGAACTCGATAACTTTCGAAAGAGTGATCATATTCGATCGTGCTTTGGTACGCATTTTAAGGGACCAAGAAGACAAGTCGAGTTCGTTAACCAGCTGTTTTGGATTAAAAGTAGAAGAGGGGGCGAATTTTGAAAATTTTTTGTACTTTTTTTTCCAAGACTAGAAAATTGTAAGTAAGGCTTCTTGTAGTACGTAAAAAGTGGAAAAATTATTCCGAAAGATTTTTTTTTATGAAATGAAATTGTCGGAGTTGTGGAATTTTCAAAATTTAGAAATATAAATGAAATTGAGAATTTTTAGCCGGATAGCACATGAATGAAAAGAAAGTCAGAGAGAAAAAATGTTCCTTCTTGGGAGCCCTACAAGATCATGCCAATGAAAAAATTCAAAATTCAAACTTTAACTGTACAGCACATAATTAAAAATCAAAAATTTTATTACATTCTCATCATTTATGATTGAGAAAGTATTAAATCGAATCGGTCTTTGATACACTCGTTTTTTGCAATAAACAGCGCATTCGATTTCTCTTGTGAAAACATGAAAACTTCCGTCAAAACTCGAGCGCGAGTGCCACGATGAGAATGTGCATCTTGAATCTAACAGACCTTTGAAAAATGTAATCTTCATCTATACCTAATTACGTTAAAAAATCAGAATATGAGAATGCATTGGTTTACTGGGATCTAAAAGATATTGATTTGTTTAATTCACTTTTAAATTTGCATAGTTATTGAAATGAACAATAGCGAAAGAATTCTGAATGCGAGACACAAATACCCGAGCGCGGAGCGCGAGGTTTGAAATGTACGAGCGCGAAGCGTGACTCTAATACATAATCGAGCGCGAAGCTCGAGATTCGTAGAACGTGCGCCCTAGACGCGCCGAAACTTGCGAGCGAAGCGAGCTGCGCGCGATGAGAATGTGCCCGCTGAACGGGCAAATTTTTTCGACCAGGACGTCTTCAAACTTCAATAATGGACAAAAATCAGATAGGTTCAATTTCACATAAATCTCATACCTTCCATGATGAATATAATGAGAAAGTAGAAAAATTTTCAATGCATTTTCCAAGCATCCGGGTGCGTAACTACGGGTGAAAAAAAGTCAATAAATCGGAACGTGCATTGCATCGCATCGTATAGTGGTGAAAGTGGTCGAAAAGTAGGGGCGATATAAACCAATCCTAGAACATTTTGGTCGACTGACCTACTTCACAAAGTAGGATAACTAATAACCATAGCAATATTAGGCGATGAAACTTCCCGATATTTCCAGGACTTTCCGTGTCAAAATGGATACTTTTATGGATTAATGCTTCTTTTTAGGGTTGCGCTCCATTTATTATAGAGGGTTGATATTTGAGGGGGTTCTTGATTTTTCCTGTGTTGCTGGGTTGGGCTTCACTGAGTATCTTCTAATTTGTAGGATTTACTCAGGGCTTTGTCCCCGTTTGACTTTTTGTTCAGACAGTAAAATCCTATTTTCAGAATTTCTTTCTGGTTTTCATTGTGGAGTTTTCTGTATTTGACATCGAGTCTCCAGATAGGAAAAATCGTTAAGTTTTTACGGAATTTAAATAAAAGTTTGAGAAATGTTATTGCAAAGTCACTTATGCTCACTGAATGACGGAATTTCAGGGCGGAAAGGCGAATTTTCTACGAAAAAGTTTGATTTTTAACTAGCAAATATTAATTTTTAGCCAAAATATCATTTTTAAATCAAGAAGTTGATTTTCCTCAACGAACAATAGGTGTGTGTTAAATTAGGACTGAAAAATGTGAAATTTGTTACTTTTATCAAAGGTCTTCAATTTTCAATAAAAAATAATAGGAATTAAATTGAGAAATAAATACTGGTACAAAAGATCACTTTTTTACTCCTAAAAAATTACAATTAAATTAAAAACATCATTTAACGATAAATGAGACAGTTCAAATTCCCAACTTGTATCGTCAGTTTAAAAAAAAACAGTTGAATTTTCAACCAGATAGAATCATGTTCTATGGGTATTGTTGAATTTCGAAACAATGTTATAAAATTTTCAACCAATTATAGAATTTTTGTATACAAACAATAATTCTCAATAAAAGATGTAATGACTAGAATATTAGCCAAAAAAGTTCAGAGAGATCAAAAAAGAAAATTGGGATCCGTTTTTCTCGAAACTATTGAACTTTGAGTAGTATGATTAAATAAAAGTGTTTCTCAAAGAAAATTATTTCAAAAAAAAATGTAATTGTTGAAATTTTGACCAAGAAAAAGTTTCATTTATGAATAAGAAATAGTAGGAAATAACTGAAGGTTAAATCGCCATATAAGAAGATTAGTTACTCACCAAAAAAGTACCAATTTTAAACCTGGTCAAGAATTTTTACGAAAAATTGAATGTTTGGAATTCGTAATTGGAAGCGGTAATTCACAACAAAACAGTTGAATTATTACCCAGATAGAGTCCTTTTATATCAAATTTTTTGAATTTCGAGCAATATGATTAGATAATAAACCAAATAATGAAGTTTTTTCAAAAAATAATAATCCCCAATTCAAAATTTAATATTTTAAATTTGTAACAAGAAAAAATTGCATTCCTGAATAAAAAATTGGAAAAATTACTCAAAGGAATAAATTGTCACAAAAGGATATTAGTTGCTCACCAAAAAAGTACCATTTTCCAACTGAAAAAAATCTGCCCGCTTCGCGGGCACATTCTCATAGCGCGCTTGGCGCGCGGCTCGCTTCGCTCGCAAGTTTGAGCGCGCCTAGGGCGCGCGTCATTCGAA
>WSXT02146833.1:0-10362 GCA_011762715.2 Neuroterus valhalla
TGACCTCATGTCAATTTTTTTGCTCGTACCGGAACGATGGGGAGTTTTGATATGTTGTTTTTAATTATGTTTTGAACTATTCTATCCATTTTCAGCTTGATGGGAATTTATGTACTACTTCACCCATTTTTTGGTCTAATTTGACCGGACTAAGTGAAAGTTATTCTTTATTATTATTCTCTTTTTTTTTGGTACGAAACATGTTGGAGTAGACTAAATAATCCTTGGAAGATATTTTATTTACGTCCGAGAGTTATCAATTTCGAATTTTGAATAATCGAAATAACGATATTTTGAGAAGAATAATTTTTTTAAGAACGAGAAAAAATCTGCTTCTGCCCAGAATCGAACCTAGAACACTACCATACATTAGAACATTATATTGATGACGTCACCAAAGCATACTTGCCTCGATGGCGTTCCCGGTTCAAATCCGAACTCAGGCAGATTTTTTCTCGTTCTTTAAGAAATCATTTGTCCGAATTAATCGTTATTCAGATTGAGAAAATTATTAAAATGAGTAATGGAAATTTAAAATATTGTAAATTGAAAAGTATCGTAGAAATAATCAAACTTGTAGATTCTATACTAGAACGAAGAAAATGTCTTTTTTCCCATTTCAGGGAGGGTCCAAAAGTTGAATTTATTAATCTATGAGAATGAATTTTCTGGTCGAAAATTCATATTTTCCGATTGAAAATTAATACTTTCCGGTAGAAAATTAATTAACGAATTTTATGGGAAAATTCAGAAAAATTCAGCTTTTTCGTTGATACTTACACTTTTCATGTAAAAAGAAACTATTATTTCTTTTCAAAAATCATATTATTATTTTAAAATTCAACCACTCCGTTCTTTTGTTAGAACCTATTATTTTGCAGTTAATAATTGGTTTTTTAATTTCAAAATTCTATAGTTTGGTCAAAAACTCATCTCTTTTACTCGAAATTCCGTCCATTAAATGTATAATAAATAATAATCCTTTTTTTTTAATCCATCTCTCCTGATTAAAATTTATTTTCCGACCGGTGAATTAATTTTTTTTTCAGTGGAAAATTTGACTATATTGTTGAAAGACTTATCTTTTTCAATTCATAATTTACAACTTTTGTTAAAAACTAGAGTATTTTATTGATAATTATTATAATTTTTTAATTTACTTATAATTATATTTTTAATTTGTCTTCTTCGGTAGAAAATCGATCTTCTAGGGGGAAAAAATCATCTTTTTGGTTGAAAATCCAACTCTTTTGTTAATAATTTATTTCTTATTTTGTTAAAGATTTGTATTTGTGGTTAAAAAATCAACAACATGGTTAAGAACTCGATTTATTGTATGAAAATGCATTATATTGTTCTTAAAGATTGACCAAGTCGTCTTAAAACTCAACTGTTTGGTTGTGAGCCAACTTTTCAATGAAAAATTAATATTTTTAGGTAAAGCATTCAACAGCATTTTTTATAGGAACTTGAATCATTTTTTTGGGAATCACACAATCCAAATGAAAAATTTAATTATTCCTTCTTGAACTACTGTCAACTTAGCTCTAATCTAATCTATTCCAATCTAATGTGGAATTAAGGGAGTAGAAATGAAAATTAAACAAAGAAGTTGTTTGGAATTCCAATTGACACCTAGACATCTTTACTACATCTCTCACTTTTTCTAAGGACTTTAATAATCATTTGAAATTGAGGGAGAAGGAGATAAAATAATTCGTGTAATTCGACCGTAATTTCAATATTCATCTAGATATCTTCAGATAGAAAAAAATTGTTCTGATTTCTCCTCAAGTTTCCCTGAAATCTCAATAAAATTATTTGGATTTAAGGGATTAGAAGAAAAAAAATCAAACGAAGAAGTTTGAATTTTTTATAAAAAATTATTAATATAATCCAATCTAATGTGGAATTAAGGGAGTAGAAATCAAAATTAAAAGTCGAAGTTGTTTGTCATTTCAATCTTTATCTAGATTTTTCGAGACAGAAAGAAATTCATCTAGATATCATAAGACAAGATGTTATTGTTCTAATCTCTTTCCAACGTTTTCTAAAATCTTCAATAATGAAAGGAAATTACGGGAGTAGAAATGGAAATTGAACATGTCCATTGAACAATTCCAATCTCCACCTAGACATCTTTAGAAAAGAAGAAACTGTTCATATTTTCCTCTAACTTTTTCTAAGATCTTCAATAATTATTTTAAATTGAGGGAGTAGAAGATAAAATTAATCGTGTAATTTGTCCGCCATTTCATATATATACTTACGCCAATTTGTATTGCTAATTCTCTGCTCGGAGTTATAATTAATGCAAGTGGATGGTTGCATCTTCGATTGACAGCAGTTTTCCAGTTCAGGACTTGACAAACAAGCGGTAGTAAGTATGCCAATGTTTTCCCACATCCTGTTTCAGCTGCCAATTTTGTGTTCTGATAATTAAGGATTTTAGGAATACCTTTTTCTTGAATCACTGTCGGGGTTTCAATTCTAAAATAATTCTTTAGATTGGAGACCAAATCTTTACGAACTCCCAAATCTTCAAACGTTACATCGTTCGGAATTTCATTTTCTATGTTTTCTTCAGGCTGAAATCACATTTTCGTAATTATGAATCACAGAACTACAAGGTGCGAGGAATATTGCACTGCCAATTAAAAATATTAAAATTACTAAAATGATAATTTTCTAATTGTAGACTTTAATTAATTCAACAACAAACAATTTTATTTTAAAAGGGGAATTAGGTTTGAAATGTTTGATGTAGAATATTATTGAATTGCGAAAAATTCAATCCCGATTAATTAGTTTTTTCTTGGTTCAAGTTAAATAGCAACAACTTTCCAACCAAACAGAGATTTACCTAGGAAGGGGCTTCGAACATGGGAGAGCTACTCAACGAAATTTAGTAACTATCTTAGTCAACCTTCATGAATTTGAAACTCTACCATTTTTGGCATTTAAATTGAAGCATATTAGTTTCCGAATTTCAATTATTGAGACAAATTGAGATTTCAATTCCTGAACATTTATTAATAGAACGAAAATATACAAACCTAAAATAATGAATCTAGAATTCCTGAAATTTCTAGATCCAAACTTATTTATTTCCTAATTGAGAGAATTGGAAAACTTATCTAAAAATGAATAATTTCGAAGTTCATCTCTGATTTCGATATTGAAAGGGTTTTAATTTGAACATTTTTGAAGAAAGTATAATTTCGGAATGATATAATTGCCATTCCTATAATTTTGAAATTACACTCTCTTCAAAAATGTTCAATTTCGAAATCAGAGATAAACTTTGGAATCATTCATTTTTCAACTCTTTAGTTTGGAACTTATTCAATTGAAAATCCTCCCTTTTCGAAGTAATTCAACTGAAAGTAATTGTAGTTTGAAATTTTCAAATATTTAATCTGAAGCTATCCAATTCAGGACATCACGAATTTGATAAGCATTCCAGACTGTTTCTTTCGGAAGCTTTTTAATTACAAATAATACAACTTCAAATCCTTCAGATTGGAAAGTGTACTACTTTCCAAATTTTAAATGTATAACCCGATATCAAATTTCAAAATCAGGAATTATTCTACTTGCGGTAACATAAACTTACAATCAATATAATTGTAGTATTCTGAGAATTCTGAATGCCAAGAAGTTCGAATTGAAACACTTTTCATTTTCGAATTATTTCATTTGAAAACATACTCGCATAATTGATAAATCTTTATAGCTTCAGTTCAAATTGAGAAAGGAAAATTTCGAATCTTGAAATGTGTTCCTAAACTTCTAACAATCGAAACAAACAAATTCTTCTTAAAAACAGGAGTAAAAGAACAAAGGAATCACTGCGAACCAATTCATGGTGCTTACAGAAAACAGCCAATACATCGTGATTATTATTAGTAATTGAATTGATTCCAAAGAATTGCATATATCATCAATTGAATTTTATTTCATTTTACACTCGTGTATTTTTAAGTTCTAAACCGAATAATGAATCGAACCATTTTAAAATAAGAGGATTACAAAAACAAAAGCATTTCTGTGAATAAACTTAATCGTGCGAACGGAGTGCATTATATGGGAACAATGAAAATGCGATTTGAATAAAAATTGCGAGGCGCATTTTTCCAGTGATATTTTGCAATATAATCAAAATTTTGCATTACCGGATGAATTGTAAAAAAGTCTCCTCGTGCTTCTTTGTGCATCCATCCTTTCGAAGCTAAAGGTATTTCCTGAAACTTTGAATAAGTCTGACCTTTGTAAAAATTGAATTCACTCCTTTTACAGGTGATAATAGGAACTTTTTTCTTTTCAGGATTTTTCAGTTTTCTTTCGAATTCTTCTGCATCGACTTCTTCAACTGACAACGGAGACAACTAGAGAATTAAACAAATTTTAGATCTTCGTATACTTTCATCATGAGTTTTTATAGGTTACATATATCAAAAGCACAAAAAAATTTGGAACATATCTAGTGATGATTACTATAGCATAAATATAATAATCTTCATGAGGTATTATAATTAAGGTATGACAGAGGATGATAATAAACAATTTTCTACTTTGAAACAAAAAATAAATCGAATGATGAAAACCATAAAAACATGTACGAGAAAATGATTGATAACCTCTGCCTGTGCACTGTATTTACTGAAAAATACTCTTGATGGATTGAAGTTCCTCTGACAAATATTACAAAGTCTCGGTAACATTGTTCATTCAATTAATTATTAAATATTAACAACGGAACAACCGCATGTTGTTGTAACGAACATAACCTATAAATTTAGAAGTCAGTTTCGCCACCTATGAATTTTAGCGCGAAATTTGAAAACGTGTTAATATATTTTCCTAGTTTATTTTCAAACCAATCAAGGAAACGATAACTAAATCGTGATTGAAGAAAAAACAAAGGCATTATAATATTACTTTAATATTGCTTAACCTAATATACATAAAGTGCCTATGTATCATACATATTTATACCAATCGCACTTAAAATATTGTACACCGACTATCTACTTTGCATATCCGAAAAATCGGCTCTGCTTAATATTTTTGATACATGAATGTATAAATAGAGGATAATCAGATCGGTACAAAAATTACGAAGATATAGCAACACTGATATTGAGCTCATTAAATACTCTTACAAATCGATTTATCCGATCTCAGAACCGCAACATCAAATTCCATTCAATGGTTAACAACAAAATTAATTTGCATACTATCGACATCTTTTATAAAATTTTAACAACCTCGGAGAATGCGGTTCTAAATCGAAGACTCTTCATTCCTCATTTTCCCTAACTCAGTCAAACCTATCAGAAAATACTGCCCGAATTGTCGAAATGCTCAAAAGCGCCAAAAATAACAATTTTAGGGAATACGAAATATGTACAAAATTACAAGTCACGAAGTCATTTCAGAAATTAAAGGACAAGGCCTTCGTAAGATAATCCTTCGGATTCTGGCGACTCCATCCTGTTTCGCAAGTGTTCTAACGTATTTGCCAAATGCTTCTGAATCTGCTCGGTCTCTTCGCTTACTTCTAGATTCGGCAGTTCTTCTCTAATTTTTGCGATTACTTGATTCAGGATTTGTACAGTTACCTTGAAATATAAAAAACAGTGTTAACTTTGTTAAACTATTCAAATCAAAAAGAGAAAAAAGTAATATATGGTTATATGGTTATATGGTTATATGGTATACCAGAATTGAAGATTTCAAGAGATTTCAAAAACATTTCAAATATTTTAGAAGACTTCAAAATTTTTTAGGAAAATTTCATAGACTTCAGATTTCAAGAGATCTCACAAATATTTCAAATATTTCAGAAGACTTCAAAATTTTTTAGGGAAATTTCATAGACTTCAGATTTCAAGAGATCTCACAAATATTTCAAATATTTTAGAAAAATGTTAAAAAGAGTTTGAAAATATCACTAAGATTTTAAAATTGCATAGATTTCAAAGATTTCAAAAATAATAGGAGATTGAACAGAAAATCAAAAGATTCTGCAAATTTTCCTGATGATTTCAGAATGATTTTACAACAATTTCACAGAAATTTCAAAGATTTTAAGGAGATTTTGAAGATTTCAAGAGAGGTGGGAATGTATTTTCGCAATAAAATACAGTAAGTTACAGTAATATAATGTTTCATTACTTGTAAAATTTTTGCAGAATCAAAATCCTAGCAAAAACTTATAATTTCTAGTTGAATGATTTTTTGTTTAATTTTCTATTGGACGGATTGGGTTTAAAACATTGTAGAATTCGAAAAATGAAAAAACAATATTCTACTGAAAACATAAACTGATTTCTCGAATTCAGATACTGTCGAAAAATGTTACAAGCAGTTAGAAATCTTAATGAAAAATCACCATTCCCTCATTGTTATTATTTATTGTGTTTAATTGTGCAAATATATTTCTACTTGGACATTTTTTAAATTTTTACGAAGATTTTAGAAGATTTCGAAAGATTTTAGGAAAATTTCATAGACATCGAAGGTTTTGCCAAAAATTTCAAAGATTTCAAAGATAACACAATAAGTTTAAAGATTTCCCGAATGTATCGAAAGTTTTGAAAAATATTAAAATATATCAGGAGATTTCACAAAAATTTGAGAGGTTCCACAAAATTCTCACGAAGATTCCAAAATGATTTTACAACAATGTCACAAATATTCCAAACATCTCACAGATTTCGCGAAAATTTCGAAAAGGTTTAAAAAATTCCGAGGGAAGTGAAAATGCATTTCAGCAATAAAATAGATACAATAAAGAAAAATAATATGCTATTAGTAATAGTTCCCAGAAATGTGCAAATACTTAGAATTATTTCTTATTTCTATTCTACGGACTGTATTTGAAACATTATAATTAGAAAATTAAAAGAATAATTCGACTGTAAACAACAACTTTTACCTGAAATTCTGACACTTTTGAAAAATGTTACGAGTGATTGCAAATTTATACAGAAAATTATGTATTTCACGTAAAAATTTCTTGTGAAAATAAATTTTCACCGGGGCCATTTCTGAGACATCACAACAATCTTCGGAGATGTCAGAGATTTTTAGGGGTTCCATAGATTTCAGACTTCGAAAGATATCAAAAGATCCCACAAAAATATTTCAAAAAGAGTTCAAAAATTTCCCTAAGATTTTGAAGATTTGGAAAGATCTCAGAATGTTCCAAAAGATTTTCAGAAGATTTCATTGATTTTCAAGATATCAGGAAATTGCGAAGAAATTGAAAGATTTTGCAAAAACTTCACAGAGATGTCAGAATGATTTCACAACAAATTCACGAAAATTGAAAAGATTTCGAAAATATTTCAAGCAGATTTGAAAGATTTCAAGAGAGATAGAAATGTATTTCAGCTATAAATACAGTATTTTACAATTAGGTAATGTCCTATTTCGTAAAGATGAGTAAAATTTAACAAGTGTTCAAACTCTAGAAAAAAACTTGTAATTTCTAGTAGAATTATCTTTTGTAAATTTCTATTATATTGATTTTATTGAAAAAACACGATATAATACGAAAATTGAAAAAAAAATCATTCTACTACGAATCACAACTTTTTTCTGTAATTCAGACACTTTTGAAAAATGTTACAAAACATTGCAAATTTGAACAAAAAACCACATAATGTACATTGTTGAAATTTATTGTGTTTCATTGTAAAAATAAATTTCCACCAGGACCATTTCTAAGATTTCAAAAAGACTCCAGAAGATTTCAAACAATTTTATAAAATTTCACATATATTCCAAAGATTTCAAAATATTTGAGGAAAATTTCATAGTTTTCGGAGATATCGCAAACGGTTTTTCAGAAAGATTTGAAAGACTACACAATATGTTCAAAAATTTCACAAATATATTGCGGATTTCAGAAGGTTTTAAAAGATATCAGGTAATTTCACAAAACTTCTGAACATGAAATATATTTAAATGATATTTTAAAGATTTTAAAAGATTCCAAAGATTTCTAAAGATTTCAAAAGGAACTACAAAATTTTCAGAAAAAAAAATGAACAAGATTCCAACAATCATATTTAAACAAAATACTTGAAATGTATCCATTCAAATAAAAAACAGGAAAAACAAAAAGAAGGGGAGATTCTTCAATATGTTTTTTTGATTTCGATTTGAAGAATGTATAAATAGACGAAGCAAAGAAGGACATTTGTTGAGTGCCTTCTTTTCAAAAAGGAATTCAAATTTTTATTTATTTTGGACCTAATCAATTGAATTTTGATTAGAAAAGATTTCAAAGATTTCATGAAGGCTAGAAAGCCAGATTTCAAAAGTGGTGAACCCATCTTAGTTAAAAGCCTTAAAATACTTACAGCTGTATTTCCCTTCTCGTGGAAATAAATATAATGGTTCAGCAGCTCGACATAGAGTTGAACTTGAACAGAAATGTCCATACACTGGCTTGCTATTCGAATACCTTTCTTTAGACAATCTAATACTTTATTCCCGTCTTGCATCTGGAACAAGAAGAATACATTTTTTAAAACATTCTTAAAAATGACTACGTTCATAAAAAAAACTTTGACGTGAAAAAATGCGGAGGATTATCTTAATTTTGATAATTACCTCTTTTCCGCCAGTGGCCAAGGATTTACCCGACCAGAATATATGAGAACAAGTAGCGACCCCTCGGCATTGGTCAGGTTTTCTCAAGAGTTTGCTTGCATAAAGTGCACACTGATTTCTCACAGGTTCTGCATTCTCCTCCCCGAAGCAGCTCATTTGTTCAAAAGTAGCAATTATCAACGTGATGGCTGCTAACTGAGCCTTCGAGTCGCTAATTTCATCTTCATAAATTGAAAACGCTTGACTCATAAACTCATAGGCCACCATTTCAAAGTTATCGAAACGAATTTCTCCTATCGCGATCGCTCCTTGCAGGAAGAGTCTCAGGGGCAATTCGGCGAGTTCTGCTTTCATTAATGCTGTGATAGTCGTGTGGCAAAACTGGAAGATCTTCTGACACTTTTTCTGCCACATTTCGTCCTTAAAAGAAAAGAAATATGAAGTTCAT
Organism: Neuroterus valhalla; assembly: GCA_011762715.2. NCBI lineage: Eukaryota > Metazoa > Arthropoda > Insecta > Hymenoptera > Cynipidae > Neuroterus > Neuroterus valhalla. The sequence continues at coordinate 9,077 of WSXT02146833.1, forward strand.
GCTCACGTATAATGGAATAAAGGCTTGGTAAGGAATGAAAGATGTGTGTAGAAACCACGTGCGTCTGAAGTGAAACTTCAGCAACGACGAAATAATTCTCAAGAAACTTCCCCTCTTCTCGTTTTTTTACTTGGATGCAAACAATTTTTTTAAATAGTCATATTTTTTCGGTTGAAAGTTCAACTAGTTGGTTTGAAAATGTACCTTTGTTCAGATAAAAATTCAGCTATTTGGTTGAAAATCCACGTAGTTTGTTGAAGAGTTTTTTTTTCATACAAAAGTAACCTTCTTGTTCGAAAATATTTCTTTTTATAGTTGCAATTAGAGCGACTGTTGTCCGATAATTATACTTTTCTTTAAATTATAAAAATAAAATAATTCATTGACACTTCGGTTTCCGAATTTGAAATTGTGACAGAAGACTAGAATTGATGAAATAAGCTTATCCAAGTTTATAAATATTCTTTGTTTCTATTTACCATTTTTATTTTGAAATCTTCCAGCAGACACTGCGGTTGGAAGTTGAACTCCTTTGTCATAAAACTCATCTTTTTGTTGATGATTGATCATTTCCATTGAAAATTCAACTATCTTTTTCAATTGGAAGATTTGTTAACTATTCGTCAACTATTTGTTCGACAATTCATGTATTCTGTTGATAATTTGTCTCTTGCAATGAAAAAATAATTTTTGTGGATAAAAATCTACTTTTCGAGTTTTCGGTCGAAATTTTAACTGTTTGGTAATGTAGAAGTCTTTTTTTGAATTCATTCCTGTTTCATTCAAGCTCAATCACTCTATGTGAATGATATCAATGATATCTCTTTGTTTAAAGACTTAACTATTTAGTAGAAAATAAACTTTCTTGTTGAATCATATTTTTGGGTTGCAAATTCAATAATGATGCTAAAAAATTTACATAATGTTTAGAAATCCACTTTACATAACATAACAGGAAGTTTACCTTCTTGATTGAAAATTCATCCTTTTAGGTAAAAATAAAACTTTTTGTTTGAAAATTCATTTGTTTTTGTTGAGGATTCTACTATTTCAATCAGAATTCATCTTTTATAATTGGATTTTTTTTTATTACATATTCCCAGGGCTGCCACAGACTAATGCACTCCAAAAAAGTGACATAAGTGACTAATTTAAGCTAAAAAGTGACTAAAAGTGACTAATTCCAAACCAAAAAAGTGACTAAAAGTTACTAATTTCAAACCAAAAAATCTTGAATCGTTGTGGGACGCCCGACAAAAGCGATAACTCCATATGCTGACAATTAA
>WSXT02146844.1:0-10361 GCA_011762715.2 Neuroterus valhalla
GGCTACCGTTCATCGGTCGAACGTCGGTTTGATAACGCCGATTAACATTGGTCCAATCTTGTTTTTCTAGCTTGGGCGAACATAGTTTTCCATGATTGGACCAACGTTGTTTCCCGAGATTCGGCGTTCGTCGCCGTTCATGATTGGGCCAACGTTGTCTTCCAGTATTGTGCCATCGTTGTCTTCCCGCATTGGGCCAAAATTGTCTTCCAAGATTGGTCCAACGTTATTATCCACGATAAAGCTAACATGTCTCCCATGATTGGACCTATTTTGTCTTCCGAGATTTTTAGAATCCGTCAACTCTGTCAATGCGTAAGCTGTCGCAGAATGTGCAAACAGTTTCATCGATACAAGAAGATTCAAACATATATTATCCTGTATTCCGCTATATATATTTTACAATACAAAATATTCTCCAACATCAGCTTGAAAATAAAGAGTATCAACAATATATATATATGTACAAACGGCTTCAGTACTGTGAAAATTAATATTTTTATCTCTAGCCTGTTTAAATTGGATTACAAGACTTATTTGCAAACTGGCCCAACGAATTGATGAATTTTATTTTAAGGAAATCGATTCCAAGTCTGTGTAGTGGACCATTGGTAACGGTAAATTCTTGATAACCATGATCAAAATCATAGCTCCCATTTATTATTAAAACTTTCGCGCCGATATTACGAATTATGAGCAGTTATCACGACAAATAAATAGTGTTACGACATCGGCGAACATAACGCAGGAGCTACCAATGGGCAAGCCGCGGCTTATTTTAATCTTATCTTAACATTGCCAGACATTGATTGGCTGCCAATATTGTGCCAACAATAGTCTACTACCATAGGCCAATCTTGGGTTGCCATCGGCAAATATTAACCAGTAGACAGTAATGGGACAATCATGGCCCAACGTTGGCAAGCATTAATTGGTTGTCGATATTGGGCAAATCATGGAAAACAACCATAGGCCAATCTTGGGTTGCCATCGCCAAAAAATAACCGGTGGACAATAATGGGACAATCATGGCCCAACGTTGGCAAGCATTAATTGGTAGCCGATATTGGGCCAATCATGGAAAACAACCATAGGCCAATCTGGGGTTGGCATTGCCAAATAATAACTGGTAGACAGTAATGGGACAATCATGGCCCAACGCTGTCAAGAAATAATTGGTTTCCGTTATTGGGCCAATCATGGAAACCTACCATAGGCCAATCTTGGGTTGCCATCGGCAAATAATAACCGGTAGACAGTGATGGGACAATCATGGTCCAACATTGGCAAACATTATTCGTTTGCCGATATTGGGCCAATCATGGAAAACTACTATAGGCCAATCTTGGGCTACCATTGGAAATTAATAACCAGGAGACAGTGATGGGACAATCTTGGTCCAACAATGGCAAAAATTGATCGATTCCCAATGTCGGTTCAACCATGGTAAACTACCACTGGCCAATCTTGGGCTACCATTGGAAATTAATAACCGGAAGACAGTGATGGGACAATCATGGCCCAACAATGGCAAACATTGATCGGTTCCTAATGTTGAGTCAACCATGGTAAACTACTATGGGCTAATCTTGGGCTACCATTGGCAAATAATAACCGGGAGACAGTAATGGGACAATCATGGTACAACAATGGCAAACATTGAATGGTTCCCAATGTCGGGTCAACCATGGTCAACTACTAAGGGCCAAGCTTGGGCCACTATTGGCAGAAAATACATTGGTCAACAACGTTGGGCCAACGATGGGCCGATTATTACGATCGGCAGTCCATCGGCAATTTCGAGCTGGGATTATTTGCCAATGGTAGCCCAAGATTGGCCCACAGTATTTTACCATGGTTCACTTGATATTGGGAACCGATCAATGTTTGCCATTGTTGAGTCATGATTGTCCCATCCCTGTCCCCCGGTTATTAATTTCCAATGGTAGCCCAAGATTGGCCTATGGTAGTTTTCCATGATTGGCCCAGTATCGGCAGACGAATAATGTTTGCCAATGTTGGGCCATGGTTGTCCCATCAGTGTCTACCGGTTATTATTTGCCGATGGCAACCTAAGATTGGCCTATGGTAGTGTTCCATGATAGGGCCAATATCGGCAACCAATTATTTTTTGTCAACGTTAGGCCTTATTGTCCCATCACTGTCCACCGGTTATTATTGTCCAATGGCAACCTAAGATTGGCCTATGGTAGTAGACTATGGTCGGCACAATATTTGCAGCCAATCAATGTCTGGAAATTTTAAGATAAGATTAGGATAAGCCGCGGCTTGCCCACTGGTAGCTTCTGCGTTATGTTCGTCGATGTTGTAACAATATTTATTTTTCGTGATGACTGCTCATAATTCGTAATATCAGCGCCAAAGTTCTACTAATAAATGGGAGCTATGATTTTGATTATGGTTATCAAGAATTTACCGTCATCAATGGCCCACTACGCAGACTTGGAATCGATTGCCTTAAAATAAAATTCATCAACTTGTTGGGCCAGTTTCCAAATAAGTCTTGTAATCCAATATAAACAGGCGAAAAATAAAAATATTAATTTTCACAGTACTGAAGCCGTTTGTACATATATATTGTTGATGCTCTATTTTCAAGCTGATGTTGGACAATATTTTGTATTGTAAAATGTATATAGCGGAATACAGGATAATATATGTTTGAATGTTCTTTTATCGGAAAAACTGTTTGCACAATCTGCGACAGCTTACGAGCTGACAGAGTTGACAGATTCCTAAAATTTCGGAAGACAACATAGGTCCAATCATGGGAGACATGCTAGATTTATCGTGGATGATAACGTTGGACCAATCTTGGAAGGCAATTTTGTCTCAATGCTGGAAGACAACGATGGCGTAATATTGGAAGACAACGTTGGTCCAATCATGAAAGGCGACGAAAGCCGAATCACGGGAAACCACGTTTGTCCAATTATGGAAAACTATGTTGGCCCAAGCTAAAAAAACAAGATTGGACCGATGGTAATCGGCGTTATCAAACCGACGTTCGATCGATGAACGGTAGCCAACATTGGGCCACTGTTGGACCAATTAATAATTTCTACCTGGGCTATTTGATTCGACTTCGGTACGCTATTTCAGTGTCGGAAACTAAAGGTCAAGTTCGCTAGCCAGCTATTTTGGATAAAAATTGAAAAATTCTGATCATCTTGAGAAATTCGTGAGACCATTTTTTGCAAGACTTAAACATTGCAAATACGGCTTCCTGTAGTAAGTAACAAGTGGTACAATTTATCTTCATTTTTTTTGCCTTTTTTCTAACGAAATTTGCAGAATTATGAGAAATAGGAAGTTTCATTTTTTTGTCAAACTGTGCAAGGAATGGAAAAATATAAATGAACAAAAACTGTGCAACAAAAAAAAATATCTACAAATTTGGTTTTAAGTTACTTTTTTATGGGACAATTTGTGCTCGTTTCATTCATAAAAAAATATATTGAAAGTGAAAAAATTGAATTTTTGGACAATTGACATGAGCTAAGAAGAAACATCAGACAAAAGTCAATATAATTTAACTTATTAGAGTTTTTGATAATCTAGAAGAGTTCGTTTTGATGACAATTGTTATTCGAGTGTGCAGAACGAGACATGCTATGAGAATGTATTTGCTTAGGCTGGAGAAACTTTAAAGGAAGGGAATCCTCAACCATCGAATGAAAGTAGTCGAAATGCTGCTGTTCAGATTCAAAAGCTATATTCGGAAATGAAGAGGAAGTACAAAGATCGAGTGCGGAGCATGAATTTATCATTCAGCGCGAAGCGCGAGATCCGACAGACGCGTATTCTTCTATGTGGCGATTCATATTTCCTCTCATGATTTTCACCATCTTCATATTCACCCTAAATTCTTTTATTCCCTCTGTCGACCGCTTGCCTTCTCCTTCTCTTTCTTCTTTCTTATTTTTCTTCTCTGTTTCTCGTTCGTCAGTTTCTTCCCTCTCTACTGTCACTTATAGTGGAAGATGGTCCAAGTCTACGTACTCCCCTTTTTCTATCTTTCATATGTTCTACCTTACCTGATCACCTACAATAGTATAATATATTACTGTTCCTATTTTTTCCGTGTATGAATGTGCATCTCACAATTTACTCAGTATTTTTTCGGCCTCCCTATTCACTCCTCCGTTATAAGAGTTCCTCCTAGTCTTATCCCCTTCTCCTCCCTATTATCCTTCTTCTTTTTTTCCTGTTATCGCATTGGCATCTCCTCCTATAATAAACTTCACACTTCCAGCTTTTTCCTCCATCAACTCTCTCGACTATCCCGTTATTCCTCGGATCTCTTCATCTACATGTACACCTTCTATATTCCACCTCTCTTTTCTTATCATGATCTATTCTGCAAATGATCCTCCCTTCCGTTCCTTTGAAACTTTCTTATCTCTCAGTTCCTCTATCGAATCTTCCCTTCTTCTCATCACGATTCCTCAAATTTCTCTTCTCTTCTTATTTGTCGTCATTGCTTCTTCGAGCTCTCATCTGTATCCTCCCGGTAGCCTTTTCTTTGCTCTTTCCCACCCCCTCTTATCTAGGCACGTCTCCATCATCACTAAAACTTTGCATTGCCCCACCTTTTTCATAGACTCTCTATCCTTTCTTTCTTGTTCAGCCTTATGTCAGTAAGATATCCTTCATTCGTCACCTACTTCATTCTTTATTGTCTCTTTTTCCCCTTCATTACTTATTTCCCTAATTTTCTTTTCTTTTGTTCCTTTCTCAGCCTCACTAAAGTATTCTTCCCCTACCTTTCTCCTTTTCTTTTTTTTCGTTTCAATGTTGACTTGCATCTAACTTCCTTCTCATGTTAAATCATCCTTTCTTCCTTCCACAAAGCTATATAAAAAAGCCTCTCCTCCGACAGAACCTCCCTTTCATGTTCTCTCTTCTTCAATTTAACCAGCGTTATTTCTGAGGCCATTTGACCTCCTCTGTCTTCTTTTTTTCTATAAATCTAACTTCTTATAACGCTACCTTCACAGGTATCCTGTTTAGCTCTTCCTTTACAACTCCCTTCGAATCCCTTCCACCTAGTCCTAATCTCTTACCACTATATTTTTCCATCTCTATTCTCTTTCATCCCTTCCTATCCTTCCCTCTACATTTCTCAACCTTTCCTCATTCTATTTTCTTATCTCTACTCCCCTCCCCTCTATGGACTTCTCGATCGAGCTTTGCATATTTCCTACCTGCTTTCCAACACTTCCACTCCTTCCTCAAATTTTTCCTGCTCTTACAATTTTTGCTCTCGGATCTGCATCCTTCCCTCCAAATTCTCCTTGACATTCTTCCATTTTTGCACATGTGACGTGGTATAGAAAAATCGACCTTACAACTTCAAAAATTAATTTTTAGGTTTTTATTCATTTTGATTGGAGAAAAAAATTTCTATTAGAATCATAAAAAATCTAAAAATCGATTTTTCGGACTGTAAGGTTGTTTTCTACATACCAGGCCGCACATTTTGAAGAAAATTCGGTTTCGAAATCGGGAACAGTGCAGTTTGAATTTCCTCTTAGGAAATGATGTCTCGTCGTCATGGCAACATCATCAGTAATATTAATTCGATTCCTAAAATCATGAAAACACTAAAATTTTCCAAAAGACTGTTTTGTGACACGATAAAATCTTAAAAAGAAGTAAATTAGTAACAAGAATGAGAACAATATCATCCTTCAATATGGAAACGGAAAATTTCTTAATAAATTATAATTATTTCCAAATCAGTATATTAGGATGATAATGTTTTTGTCTACTGGTCTCATCAATACCTGAATAATTAATTATTCAAATATTGTTTCCCAAAGTTGTGAAAAAATGACTCTCTAGCTCCGCTGGGATTCGAACCTAGGTCCTACAGATTGTCGGTCTGATGCTCTAACCCACTACGCTACGGAGAGTGCAAGATTTATTTTCCACAACCCCCTACAAGCCAATTTCGATGAAATTGTTATACTGGTAGGATTTTTTAATTCTTCCAACATGAATGTAATTTTTAATCATGATGTTATGCTTTTTGATCAGGCATGTCTATTTATATTGTGATGTTAATGTTTTTGTCTACTGATCTCATCAATAATTAAATAATTAATTATTCAAATATTGTGTGCAAGATTCATTTTTCAACGTGGGTACGAATCTCAGCGGATCTAGAGAGTCATTTTTCACAACTTTGAAAAACAATATTTGAATAATTAGTTATTTAAATATTGATAAGACCTAGACAAAAGCATTAACATCACAATATAAATAGACATGCCTCGTGAAAAAACGTAACATCAAAATTATAAATCTTCAAATAAGGTTCAATATAATGTTATTAATCTTTTAGTCCCGTGAAGGAAAATGAGAAACTATCAATATCAAAGCAAAAAATAATATCCACCGCGAAAAAGTTTCTAGCCACGAAAGAATCGTATTTCTCGTTATATGGAGGAGTATTGAACCAGGTTCAGGAAAGAAGAGAATCAGATCGTGGGTGTTTGCGGAGAAGAAAATCAAACAAAAAGTTTCCTTTACTCGTGTGCAATTGGGTCATTCGCACACCTGTGCACACAGTGCGAAAAACCGTGCAATGCGACCTCTCGCAGTCAACGATTGCGGTTCTCGTGGACATTCGGCTTAAATTGCATGCGATTAATCCAATGTCCTCGTTTTCAAATGCACTTCGAGTATTTGCAGCACACTTTGTGCTTTTATACGCATGTTGCGGAATATTGATGACGCCAAGAATTTGGATAACGGAAGAGGTAATCACGACACTCAATTAACCGTGTCAACGTTCACTGATATCTTGCGCTCAATTAGAGATCAACACTCATCAATGCTTTTGTTCGAAATATTCACTTGTGCAGCCATTTGTTTGGTATGCAGAAATTACTGATTTTCCTTCGGTGGACAATAATTCTTCTTTTTTTCTTTCCACGGGAATATGAAATCAGGCTCTGATTTATGACATTTATTGTCAATTCATGAATGGTCAAGCTCTCATGCTGCTACGTGCTTGTTTTGTAAAAGAAGAGTTGAATGTCCAACCAAACAAGATTTTTTGGTCAATAGGAGATAAGGATATTAGAAGAATAAGATTCTCCCGACAAAAAAAATGTTCACACTAAAAAAAAATAGTTGAATGTTACATTGAAAAAGTTTGTGAGTTGCGGAAGACGAAAAATTATTGTGTAGTTCAAAGATCAACGGGGAAAAGACAGCAGAAGTCCGCAGGAGTGCCTTAATTAAAAATATCTGGAGGTCCATTTCCCAAAACTGAAGCAATTATTATTTAAACAACTTTTTGAAAGAATCGAGTGCCCAGGTAGAAATGATAAATTGGTCCAACAGTGGCCCAAGGTTGGCTACCGTTCATCGGTCGAACGTCGGTTTAATAACGCCGATTAACATTGGTCCAATTTTGTTTTTCTAGCTTGGGCCAACATAGTCTTCCATGATTGGACCAACGTTGTTTCCCGTGATTCTGTGTTGATCGCCTTTCATGATTGGGCCAACGTTTTTTCCAGTATTGGGCCAAAATCGTCTTCCAAGATTGGTCCAACGTTATTATCCACGATAAAGCTGTATTTTGCTATATATATTTTACAATACAAAATATTGTCAAAAATATTGTCCAACAACATCTGTGCTGTGGGCCATTGGTGACGTTAAATTCTTGAAAAACAAAATCAAAATCATGGCTCCCATTTATTACTTAGACTTTGGCGCTGATATTACGAATTATGAGCAGTTATCAGGACAAATAAATAGTGTTACAACATCGGCAAACATAACGCAGAAGCTACCAATGGGTAAGCTGCGGCTTATCTTAACCTTATCTTAACATTGCCAGACATTGATTGACTGCCAATATTGTGCCAACCATAGTCTACTACCATAGGCCGATCTTGGGTTGCCATTGGCAAATATTAACCAGTAGACAGTAATGGACAATCATGTCCCAACGTTGGCCAATATTAATTGGTTGCCGATATTAGGCCAATAATGGAAAACAATCATAGGCCAATCTTGGGTTGCCATCGCCAAATAAAAACCGGTGGACAGTAATGGGACAATCATGGCCCAACGCTGGCAAGAAATAATTGATTGCCGATATTGCGCCAATCATTGAGAACTACCATAGGCCAATTTTGGGTTGCCATTTTCAAATATTAACCAGTAGACAGTAATGGAAATCATGGCCCAACATTGGTAAGCATTAATTGGTTGCCGATATTGGGCCAATTATGGAAAACCATCATAGGCCAATCTAGGGTTGACATCACCAAATAATAATCGGGGGACAGTAATGGGACAATCATGGCCCAACATTGGCAAGCATTAATTGGTTGCCGATATTGGGCGAATTATGGAAAACCATCATAGGCCAATCTAGGGTTGACATCGCCAAATAATAACCGGGGGACAGTAATGGGACAATCACGGCCAGACATTGGCAAGCATTAATTGGTTGCCGATATTGGGCCGATCATGGAAAACAATCATAGGACAATCTAGGGTTGCCATCGCCAAATAATAACCGGGGGACAGTAATGGGACAATCATGGTCCAACGTTGGCAAGAAATAATTGGTTGCCGATATTAGGCCAGTCATTGAGAACTACCATAGGCCAATCTTGGGTTGCCAGCGGCAAATAATAACCGGTAGACAGTCATGGGACAATCATGGTCCAACATTGGCAAACATTATTCGTTTGCTGATATTGGGCCAATCATGGAAAACTACCCAATGCCAATCTTGACTACCATTGCAAATTATTTACCGGAAGACAGTGATGAGGCAATCATGGCTCAAAAATGGCAAACATTGATCGGTTCCCAATATCGGGTCAACCATGGTAAACTACTATGGGCCAATCTTGGGCTACCATTGGCAAATGATAACCAGGAGACAGTGATGGGACAATCATGGCACAGCAATGGCAAACATTGAACGGTTCCCAATGTCGGGTCAACCATGGTCAACTACTATGGGCCAAGCTTGGGCCACTATTGGCAGAAAACATATTGGTCAACAACGTTGGGCCAACGATGGGCTGATTATTACGATTGGCAGTCCATCGGAAATTTCTAGCTGGGTAAGTGCATAAAAATTAATTCATGAAACTATTCGCATTTTCGATTGTTCGTCTTCCGTATGAAAATTTCAATAAAATTACATTCGAAAATACGATTTATCAAATTTTTGTTTTCATGTATATACCTAAATGCAAAAACTTGAAGATAATGCTTGATTGTTTGTTAAAGTTTTTAATTTTTATTTATTTCCATTCATAGAAATGGCTGTTAGTGTCCATAATTAGTAATTCGATTTCGTATATCAAATTATATCTATGAAATGTTCTTTTATCAAATTTGAATCTCATAATTATGTTTCATGACGAAATTAATCTGATCCTAATAACTGCATCATTACTTTTCTATTCCCTTGAAATTAAGAAATGCATTTCTGTTCATTCTTGGAATAATTTTTTTGTGAATATTCATTATTATGAATTATTTCTAATAATTATCAATGCAATATTCAAGAAAATTTTATTGCAATATCACATATATAGGAGGACGGTTGTCAAGGTTGGACCTTAGTCAAGGTTGGATCATCGGAGTTCTTTTTCGTATTCACCCAGGGACACCTTTGAGCTGACCTATGACAATACATTTGAACATTGAATAAGTGGCTTAATCTAAGATGGTTATTTTTGTCGATTACTGGTCAAAGAACTATTTTATGAGTGAGATTGAATGTTGAATAAGTGACATTGAATAAGTTATATCCAAATAGTACATTGCTATACGTGTGACTTAAGTGGCACACTTTGGCACGACGTGTAGTTAGCGCCTGAGCGAAGCGAGGGTGATAATCATGCCGTCCCAAAATAGGCCACCCAAGTCTCATGTATCGTACAACTTTTTATAGCACTGACTAACTTAGATTCGCACTTACGGTTCGTCTATCCATGACTAAAGCCCGATACACAAATTCGCTACTCGCCGAGTAACGAACATTCGCTATTCGCCGAGCACTACTTGCCCGAATGTTCGGCAAGTGGCGAGCGTACCCGAGCACAGGCATCCACACATTCGTGCATTGCCAAGTACAGAATCGACTTGGATATGGCGAATATTCGCCTTGCAGTCAGCGTCAGTAGTAGTCGAGTGTGAAGCATCACCATGGAAAACAATGCGGAAATCGAAAATTCGCATATTGTGGCTGATGCGGCTGCTTTCTTAGTTTTGAGCAATGGCTACAAATTGTTGCAGCAGAAGAAGAAGGCTAAGCGAAGGTGGTGGATGGTGTCACTTCACCAAAGCTG
>WSXT02146855.1:0-10361 GCA_011762715.2 Neuroterus valhalla
GTGTATGCGGCCCTGACTGTTTACGTTTCAGCTCACTCGAACTCTTTCCAAGGCCGTCGATACCCAAGCCCGAAGCTAGATTAAGTTTGAGGTTCCAGTGTATTTGTGTCGAACACTGGGTCTAATAATTTTTTTGATAAACGAGAAAGAACGTGTCTAGGCCTAGACTTGAACTGGAAGAGCCACTACACATTAGTAGAGTGTTTAACTAATCACGCCACCGGAGCTAAAGCAGAACAAGGGTTAATTAGTAAAAGCTTTGAGGGAAAAGCTGTTCGCGAGATGCCGTTCGGGGTTGGTGTAACTCACGGTTGTGGGGAGGCGGTGTCGCGCTGTACTCCCACTCTACCAATATATTAGGAGCTGCGAAAATTTTCTTGCTACTGATCCCTAACCCTACCTATCCTCAATTGCTATCTTTGATGAATAATTTCAAATCAAATAGTTGACAACAAAGATAGGTGATACCGACTGTCGGTACAATCTTGGTAAATAAATGTTGAAAAGACTCCTTAGAGGAATCCTTTGGTCGCGTTTTCTTTTTTCTAGCAACAATATAACCGCAATGCTAAGCAATAAACAAACAAGTGCAGCCAAAGTAAAACCTCGCAAAAACACCAAATTCACCGTTATTTTAAAGATTCAAGCTCTCAATTTCGATTTGAATAGGGGTGTATGAGCAGTAGGCAAAACGATAAAAAATGAACAAAATACCATGTAATACCCAACAAGAATTCAGAAACAAGATTTTGACTTTAACTTCTGAATTCCTAAAAAACTAGTACTCATTCCCAACATGAAATCGGCAAATAATTGTTTGAACAATAACAAAGACTAACTAATAACCAAAGCCGATAAAGGCAATGTTACTGTGGTGATAAACAGACAGGACATGTTGATGAGGTTAACAATATGCCGAATGATCCTTATACCTAAGATCAAAAATTATTGGGACCTTCTTAAGGAACTACAAATAGATACATTGAACAGAGACAAGTAAGATTTTATGGTCTTCCTAAAATTCATAAATAAAACTCTCTTCTTAGACCAGCTGTTTCTTCTATCATTACACCTACTTGCGTCTTAGGTAAAAATCTTAGCAAAGTTATTTAGGATTCCTTACCCACGTATAAAGTTCCAGTTGGAAACACTCTTTCCTTGGAAGATTTCTTCACAAAAACAAAAACTCCAGATGATCATATCATGGTCTCCTTTGATGTTTCATCACTTCTCACTGAAAACTTGTTTGATAGAAGCAAATATTTGAAGATGGATGGCGGCATATAAGTAAAAATACAAAAACTCCATTGGATGATTTAAAGAAGGATATCACTTTCTTGATGGATGCTTCCCTTTCCAAGTTTGACAACACATATTATAGACAGACGTTCGGATGGGTCACCCATTTCAGCAATTATAGCAGGGATTTGCATGCATGATCTTGAAACAAAAGACTTCAGACAAAACTGAAGCACAATTGGCAAGATTTTGTTCTACTTATCAACTTAAAAACCGAATTTTGTGATGCATTTATAAAAAAACAGCATCTGCTCGCTGTCTCATTGGATGTTGGCGTATAAAATGGTTTGGTGGGAACATATAAGACAGATACTTGATAATAACAAACACGTGGTCCAACGATGAAATCTATACATAATCTTCTACGCAGATGTATTCATGTGAAACACCTGCAAACCTCTGAACAATTAGTGCAGAAAGCCTAAATTGCATACAGGACTGGTCTGCCAATACCGGTTTCAAATTCTCCACAACAAAGACAATGTGCATTATCTGCACCAAAAGGAAATCCCAGCTCAGGAACCTAGTGCTCTAGCTCAATAACAACATATCAACCGTCACTGATACCATCAAAATTCTGGGTTTGATCTTCTACAAGAACCTCACATGGTTGCCCTACATCAATCAACTCAGGGACGTCTGGAAACGAAGACTAAACATAATAAAAGTCCTAGGTAGAAGAAACTGGGACGCCGACCTAAAACTTCTTATGAAGTCATTGAACGCCCTTGTCAGGTCAGTACTAGATTATGGATCTATAGCATACAATTTGCAAAACCTGTTCTCCTAGACGAAATACCACGTATACAAAATGCAGGACTTGGATTGGCACTAGAAGCCTTCTGACCAAGTCCGACTAGTAGCATCCTCAGCAAAGCCGAAGAGTCACCCTGGGCTATCAACTAACGCTATCTCATGCTGTTAAACTGGTTTCTGCACCAAATAATGCCTACAACAGTACTTTTAAGGGAATTCATCAAAGCAATCACGAGGAAAGTGAGAAAGATTCAAAACCATTCTAGATTAGACTCGACAAAGTTCTTGAGGAGACAAATCTAGAACCACCAACTGTCGCACAAAGAAGACCTCATATTTATCCACCTAGTCTCATTCCCTTATCGGAAACTATCTTGGAACTCCACAAACTACCAAAAAATCAATCGAAACCAGTGGAATAAAGACATTATTATATATTATATTTCATAATGCTATCGGACTCTCTGAGTGCCATCACAGCTCTAAACAACTTCACCAAATTTCAATATATAACCTAAGCTATCCAAGGGTCACTAGCGGAACCGCACTTTCTGGAGAAGACAGTAGTCTTTTATGGATTTCTTTGCAGGCAGGAATTAAAGACAATGAAGAAGCTGATGTCGTGGTTGCTAATGATCTTGAAGTTGATATTAGTTGTATGCCGATATTACTGTCTTAACAATACTTACTTCTCTTCAATGAACATTTCTCCGAACAAACCTAGGAGCAACGATGGGATCCCCAATTTCATCCGTAATATGTCCGTAATATTTATAGAACATCTGGATATTAAAATCTTTAACCAATCAAAGCTTGAACCGGAATCATGGTGCCGTTACCTGAACGGCACTTTCGGCATCTGGAGACATGAAGCGGCTGAACTACACAAGTTTTACGATTTCCTCAACCGATTGCATCCTTATATCCAGTTCATAATCGAAATTGAAAAAATGGGAAATTGCCTTTCTTGCACAAACTAGCTTACCAAAGTTCTGATAACACATAAGGACATAAAGTTTACAGGAAATCCATCCATACAAACAGATGCCTACAAGCCTACATGTACATGCCTACTCCCACCACCACCTATCTCAAAAGCAGTCGGTCATCTACTCCCTTGTTCACAGAGCTGCCTCCATAACAAATGAAGACAACTTACGAAAGGATTTACAAAACGTCAGATGATGCCTAATACGAAACGATCACACGAACGAACAAACTGATGAATTGATCTGGATATACACTAGAAAAAAGAGGTCAACACAACCTACTGGAGAATGAGAAAGAGAAGCGTTCACCATTCTACCCTACATCCAAGGTATCAAGAACATCAATAGGGATAATGGATATAATACCAATCCGATTTGACTCTGTCCCCACAGGTTTTTTCGTAAGAGACTTGATAGGTAAATCAAGTTCGAACAGTGTCCGCGATGACACCTTTGAACAATCACAGACCTCATAGAGAGCATATATAAGAACGACAAAATCTGGAATCTTGGTTTCAGGTCAGCCCTGAAGATGTGAATTGCAGCGTTGGCGGAACGTCGACACAATTTGTAGTTTTGTACACGATCGAAACCCGAAACACCATTTTTCCAACAAGGCAAGAAAAGCAATCGAAATCTCAAAACACCCTTATAAAAACAATAGAAATAATAGATGTAATGCCAATTTGATTTGACTTTCTGTCTTCACAGTTTTTTTTTACAAAAGACTTGATAGGCAAATCAAGTTCGACTAGTCTCCACGATGGCACCTCTGATCAATCACAAGCCTCGTAAAGAGCTTATATAAGGTCAACAAAATCTGACATCTTATTTTTAGGTCAGCCCTTGAGATGTGAACTGCAGTGTCCGCAAACGTCGTAAGAATTCGTAGTTTAGTATATAATCAAAACCCGGAACACCATTATCCCAAGAAGGCCAAAAGAAGCAATCGTAATCTCAAAACACCGTGATAACATTAATAAGGATAATGGATATAATATCAATCCGATTTGACTTTTTGTCCTACCAGGTTTTTTTTGTAGAAGAATTGATAGGCAAATCAGGTTCGATCATTCTCCATGACGCGCAGTGGTCCAGAAATCGGAAAAGCTGGCCAAAAGTAGAAAATGGTCATAAAATGAACCAAATTTGCATATTTGAGGGTTTTAAGGATCGCTGATTAGAAATCCGGTATAAAAGAATTTCAAAAACAAGATGGCGGACGAGTAAGCCGAATAAATTTTTTTATTCTTTCCGAATTGGTACAAGGGGGTTTTCAGGGTCTTTTTTACGAATCTGAAGGCAAAATGTCCAAAAACAAAATGACGGATCCAAAATGGTGGTCGGGTATGCTAAATAATTCTTTTATTCTTTCCGAATTGGTATGAAGGGATTTTCAGGGTCGCTTGTTACGAATCTGAAGTCAAAATGTCGAAAAACAAAATGGCGGTCAAGTATGCTCAATAAATTTTTCATTTATTCCCATATTGGTACAAAGGGGTGTTTGCGGACGCTGAATACGAATTTTAAGTAAAAATTCCCAAAAATAAAGTGGCGGATCCAATATGTCGATCGAGTATGCTCAATAAATTTCTTCATTCTCCCAAAATTGGTATAAGAGGGTTTTCGTGGTCGTTGATTACGAATCTGAAGTCGAAATTTCCAAAAACAGAATGGCGGATCCAATCTGGCGGTCCAGCGTGGTCCAGAAATCAGAAAAACTGGTCAAAATGTGAATGCATTTTTGGATCCGACATTTTGTTTTCAGAAATTTTGATTCCAGATTGGTAATATGCGACAAAAAAAACGTCCGAGTAAGAAAATTCGGCCCATTTTATGAACATTTTCTACTTTTGGCCAGCTGCTTAGGTTTTCGTAACCCTGTGAACCGAAGCGTAATGTGCAACTCTGTGCAGCTGATTTTTACAATACTTATAGAAAAAGATACTCTGAATACTAGAAGAAAATATCTAAGTGGAGTACGGTGGAACTTTTTTTAAGGCCTTTCGAAAGCTTGTTCCAATTCTCGAAAAATCCGTAGAATCATCATCGGTTCAACACACATTTCAAAACCGGAAAGAACTTGATAGCCAATATACGATAAAATATTATGAATGAACTCATCTTCACAAAGAGATTCCATGTTTAAACGTACAAATCAGTTGAGATATCGCAAAGTAACATAATTTCGAAGATGGACATTTTTCTTCGCTAAGGTAGCACGAGATGTTAATCCTTCGACGGTCTCTGCAAAAGTGAGTTACAGAGACAACAGAGGCGCACTTTTTCTAATCTATGGTGATAATAAGTCACATGACTAGTACTCAAGATATTCTCATTAGAAAATATATTGTACAGAAAAATTTTTTTTTTGCACTTTTGGCCAACTTTTTGGGGGTTCGACCACTGTGCGACGGCACCTTTGGTCAATCAGAGGTCTCGTAGAGAGCGTACATAAGAACAACATAATCTGGAACCACAGTTTCAGGTCAGACCTGAAGATGTGCACTGCAGCGTTCGCGAAACGTCGACAAAATTTCAAGTTTAGTGCACGATCGAAACCCGAAACACCTTCTTCAACAATAAATTTTTTTTGGATGAGATCCTGATAAGAAATGTTTCTTATAACATCCTTCAGTTCATCTCGATTTTTCAGAGACGGAAGTTGTCCCTGCATGCTGGGATCGGTGAAAAATTTATATTCGCTTATTCTGCTCAGAAGCGTGGTTGCCAGCTGATGGTTTACCGCAAGATTTAAGCGGCGATCCAGAGCTGGGACCAGTTAGGCCCGTATACAACTCAAAAGCTGAATTTATTGACTGGCGAGACCGATAAATTGTTTCGGGGTCCATGGAAGAGTCAGTGGCAGACGTTATTGAGCCATTAAATCGTGATTACCCGCCTGTTATTGGGTGCAGTGACACGCAAGTCGTACATACGTTATTCTTCTCTTAACAATCCCTCTCCCTCTTTCTCTCCCTTTTAGTCAAAGGTTTATTTTTTCCTTACGAAAATAATTTGGCTCCTGTTGAGTCGTGTTCTTTGGGACTCAACAATGTGACCATGAACATAATAATTCTTTTCAACGTATAAAAATTTTTCTTCTCAGCAATAAAGGTTCCAGTTTAGCATATAAGAATCTTTATTCACAAAACTGTTACGTCTCAGAGAAGAGCCAAACAGGGGAGGATTTTCTTGAAGAATTTTTATTTTTTATTGTTGGGGATTCTTATCCTAAGACAAGGAAATCACCAGCACTCTTTTAAGATTGGTACTAGTTCGCCGATAGTGGTCCAAATTATACCAAGCTTGACAATTGGAGGAACATTCACCCAAATCCTGATATCTGTGAAAGTTTGATGTACAGAAAAAGATTCGATTGATAAGGAAAACTTCTGATCGGAAGAAGCTCTAGGAAAGAACCGATTTTGAGTTTGACAGATCGGAAGCTTTAAGGTGCCTCGTCAAGGATAGGCTTTTCCTAAAGCCATAATTGTCTTACACTGATGAATTGTTAGTTGTAATATTTGTCCCACCTCATCTTCAGACCCTGATGAAGCGTCCTAACCCTCCTTTTTACGAATATTGTGTTTTGTTATTTGTTCGAATTGAAAATCAAATAATTCTTGCGCCTGAAAATCGGCCCCGCCGTACACTCTGAATAGCGGTCATTGGCGTGTACTGCTATGCCGGCCTCGAGTACCTTGGACGAATGCGACGGGTAACAGCTATGTCCATAAGAATGGAGTGATTTTCCACCAAAAAAGAGCGTACATATTTTTCTGAATAACATTGATGAACCACAATTCGGATGGGTATGGACCCCTTCAAATAGGAAGTCAGAATATATTAAAAATCCAATGTAACAGTTGAATTTTCAACCAAAAAGAAAATTATTCATTATTAAAAGAGATAATATTCAACAGAAGAGTTGAGTTTTCAGTTTAGGGGTTTTACTTTTTTTGCTGACAATTCTGTTTTATTTTGTTAAAAATATTTTCACCTGTTGCAAGTTGAACTATTCCTTATTGTGTTGAACAATAATTTATTTTTGTGGAAATTTATCCTGTTTGGTGGAAAATTCCCTTATTTTAATAGAAAATAGAACTATTTTTGATTGAGTTTGCCTTTCTAGTTTGGAAATTCATGAAAATGTGGTTGCGATTTGTTTTATCTCTTAGCTGGATAATCTTATCCGGTTGGAGATGCGACTCTTCAGCTCAAAAATCGTCCATCTAAATTTGAAAATTATTTTTTTCCAAATTCCAAAGTCTGACTAGAAATTAATCTTTTTGGTGAAGGGTTCAATTATCGTATTTCAAACGTACCTTTCCTAATAGAATTCAACTGTGCTTGATTTAATATCAAATCGTTTTTTAGTTTGAAATAACAACAATTATATTTTTCTCAGACAACTCATCTCTCTATAGTTTAATAAAACTGTTTTTTATTTTGAATTGTGATGTTGCGTCGGATGAAATTTCAACTTTAATTTTTCTCGCTGAGAATTAATCTTTGTTGGTTTAAAATTTAACTGTTTTGTTAAAAACTCAATAATTTCGTGAAAAATGTAACTATTTAATACAAAATAGACTAAGAATTCGAAGGTCTTCTAGAAGATTATCTTCTTTGACTCCAAAGTTCAACGATTTGGTTGAAAATGCGACTTCTTTTTTATATTCGCCCATTTAGTTGGAATAATTAAGAAAAATGCATGTTTTCAGTTTCAAAGGTCGTTTTTCTTCTGAAACATTTTTCGTTTCAGCCTGAAAACTCAACTCTTCTGTTGAATATTATCTCTTTCGGTAATGAATAATTTTCTTTTTGGTTGAAGATTCAACTGTTTCATTGGAAATATATTATATATTGACTTCCTATTTATTTATAAAAAAATGTAAGAATGTAATTTAAGACTTGATTATAGTAATACTGTTATCTTTGAAGTATTTTTGTATAATTAAGAGTTGTTTACTAAAAGACTCGTGCAAACAAACGCAAAAAAGTGGGAAAATAAATCGATTTTATTTTTTCATTCCTACATAACGCTAAATTATAAAGTCTCGTGGAGCTTAAAATTTATTTAGGTCTTGGAATCAGGTATTTTAAAAGCCGCTTACAATAAGATTCTATCTCAGCGATCAAAGCAATAATGTTCTATCTTTATCGAAATTCAAAATGTGCTATCTCGTCGGACAATTCCAAAAGGTTCCATCTCGGCGGTCAATGCAAAAAAATTCTATCTCAGCGTTCCTTGCAAAAATATTCTATCTGAGCTGTCGGAACGCTGAGATAGGAACTTTTTTTCTCGGGCGCCGAGTTGAAACCATTTTGCATTGGCCGCCGAGATAGAAACTTTTTGAATTGGCTGACGAGATAGAACCTTTTCAAATTTTTATAAAGATAGAACCTTGTTGCTTGGATCGCTCAGATAGAACCCTATTATTAGCGTCCGTCGATTTGTAAAAAAATCCAGGCAAAAAAACATGGCGTTTTTGACAAAATCTCATTTGAAATTTTATATAAAAATAGCAATTTCTACGTTAATTTTAATTATTTTTCAACATGGGTAAGTCAAGTTGAAAGAACACCTAAAACTACATCAAACAGATAAAGCAGCCACAAAAAATCTTGAAAACTACAAAAATATCAGGTATTTTCATTTTCCAGCTGACCGCTAGTCATTTTAGAGGTTGACTTAAAAAGCAACATAAATCCTGTAATTTTGGTTCCAATCGAAAGATGAGAAAATACGTTTCCCCTTATTTTGCACCTAGAAAAACATATTCCAATTTGGAGACGATCGGTGATCACTTCAAATGAGAAATATTTCTAAATTATAATAGAAAACTTGTTCACATTGTTCATTGCGAATTAATCTTTTTTAGTTGAAAAATCGACTACTTGATAAAAAGGTCAACTCTTTTGTTGGAAATTAAACTTTTTTGTTGAAAATACACCTTTTTTTTATCTTTTCTAGTCCAAAATTCAACTCAAAAACTTCTCTTATCCACGGGCTACTATGATCAAATTTTCATTGATTAATCTATGACAACGGAATTTATAGATGTTATAAACAAAATTTTTATTTCCTAAAATCTGTAAACACATTTTTTATCAATTTATATCCACATAAGATTTTTTTCTGCCTTGAAGTTATACATTCCCACGAATCAAAATTTTTGTACATTATTTGCAGAAATAAATCACTGATAAAGGGGCCATAAGAGAGGCTGAAACGTCTGATTCAATGGAAAATTGGTTTCAATCCTTTTGTGACCCCTGATCCATTTTTACCATCAACATACAAATATTATTTAAATAAAATATTTTTGGTTAAAATATCAACTGTTTCATGTTTTGTTGAGAATCCATCTTTTCGGTTGAAATTTAATTTATTTTGTTGAAAATTGATCTCTTTTTTCGAAAATTGATTTCTTTTCGAAAAATTCATTATTTTAGATAAAACAGCGTCGCTCTATTAATAATATCGTTATCTTTTCGAAAAGTACGCCTCTTTTTCAAGAATTGATCTAAACCTATCTGTTTCGATTGAACATTTTGTAAGAACAGAGAAAAAAGAAAGAGAGGGAGAATAGAAGGAAGAAAGAAAGGATGGCAGAAAGGAAGAAAGGAAGGAGGAAAGGGAGGAAGAAAGGAAGAAATGGAGAAAGCATGAAGAAAAGAAAGGAGAGGCAGGGGGAGGTGGTAGAGCAAGTGTCATAGGCAGAAGGGAGAGAAGACGGATCTTAGAAGAAAAAGAAGAGAGAGAGAGCGTGGGCAGAAAGAAGAAGGAGGAAATATTGGAAGAAAGAAAGAGGGAGAAAGGTAAGGATGGAGAAAGATTAAAGACAGGAAAAGAAGACGAGAGAAAAACAGAGGGCAAAAGAAAGAAAGAACGTAACCAAGAAAGGAAGAAAAAAAGAAGGAAAGGAGGGAAGGAAGAAAGAAATGAGGAAAGAAAGGGAAGGAGGGGTGGAGGAAGAAAGAAATAAAGAAAAAAGAAGAAAAAATTGGAAAAAGGGAGAAAGATAGGAAAAGCAGAAGAAAGGAAAGAGAGAGAAAGGGAGAAAGAATGGAAGAAATAAAGCAAAGAAGAAAGAAAGGGACAGAGGAGTGGAGAAAGGAAGAATGAAAGAATAAAAAGTTGAAAGAAAGCAAGTAAGAACGAAAAAAATAAAAGAAGAAAGGGAGAAAGGGATGTAGAAAGAAAGAATGAAAAAGTGGAAGAAAGGAAGGAACAAAGGATGGAAGGAAGGATGGAAGGAAGGATGGAAGGAAGGATGGAAGGAAGGATGGAAGGAAGGATGGAAGGAAGGA
>WSXT02146866.1:0-10361 GCA_011762715.2 Neuroterus valhalla
AAATATGGCTGCTCGGGGGGACTTAGCTTACAAGAAGGCTTATTGCATATCATCATCTAGAAATGTGATTGAGGGTGAAAGAGTTCTAAATATGGGTTCTGTGATTATTTGTGGAGCAACTTTCGGATCTAATATGTGCATCGACTTGATGTTTTCTCTATGTTCAATTGTTCACGAATAAGTGGCTTGTCATCAAAATTTTTATCCTCAAGATTCAGCCTTCTTAGTCATTCTGAGTGTTTATCTACTGATACTATTTGTCCAGCATCGTTTTCAATCTTGACACTGGCAATTCCAAATTTGGACACTTTGTGGAAACCTAAATTGAATTTATTGCTTTTTTCTGGAGTTGCAATTGTCAACATTGCAGCAGCCACTAGTATTATTTACTTTTCGATGTCTAGTAGAAAATTCCATTTCCGTGCACTTATATTTGTACTTTAAATATTGAAAGAAACTTAAAATATGTTAAAAGTTATCTATTTGATGAAAAAAAAAAATTGAGTTGATCAATGCGCAGAGCACATGTAAACTATGCTATAGGTACTCATGCAGGTCCCTGTGGGCAGCCATTTTGAATAGTATGCTTGGTGGCCATCAGGTCTCGCATCGCAAGTTCAAACTGCCAATTCTAGGCCATGATTAGGTACACCGAAATCCACCTGCAGTATTTATTTCTAATTTCAGGTGTTTTCCAGGTTTGTTCGGAGATAATGTAATCGAAATTCCGAATTCTCTTATGTGAATTCTGTTATATGCAAAACAGCGACTTTTAGATTTGAAGGAAGGGAAAAATATCACGAAAGCAAAATAATTGCATAAAATGAGAGTAAAATATAATCCTGCTTTTCTAATTCCAATAAAGTCAATTACTTCCGTCCATACACAATAAATTGGATTGTTCAGTGATTGTTCAGTTGAAACGTTGATTTTCAACCAAAATATTTAATTTTCAGATAAAATGATGAATTTATAAACAAAGAACCTAAATTTTTAAGAGAAAGATAATATTCTACGATTCTATCATAAAATCGATTTTTAGAAAAATATGTGAACTTTCAATCAAATGATGGATTTTTCAATTTGAAGAGACAAATTTCCATCCAAATTGTTGAATTTTGTACTTTTTCAGTAGAAAACGTTGATTCTCAATGGAAATAATGAATTTCCAGGTAAAATGATAAATTTATAAACAATAAACCTGAATTTTGTAGATAAAGATATAAGATAAGATATAAGATATTCTACCATAAAATCGATTTCTCAAAAAAATATATGAACTTTCAATGAAATGTTTGAATTTTTCAATTTGAACAAACAAATTTCCATCCAAATGGTTGAATTTTGAACTTTATCAGTAGAAAACTTTAATTTTCAACGAAAATAATAAATTTTCAGGTAAAATTATAAATTTCTAAACAAGAAACTTGAATTTTGAAGAGAAAGATAATATTCTACCATAAAATCGATTTTTCAAAAAAATATGTGAACTTTCAATAAAACGATTGAATTTTTCAATTTGAAGAGACAAATTTCCATCCAAATTGTTGAATTTTGAACTTTTTCAGTTGTCAGTTAAAAACGTTGATTTTCAACAAAAATAATGAATTTTCGGGTAAAATGATGAACTTAGAAGCAAGATTCATATTCATTGAATAAGGAACAAAATATTGTTTTTCCAAAATCAGATAAACTTCTCACTATTCTCTTGCGTGATATGAGTCTCTTAAGATTTCGTGGGCACGAATGTCCAAAGACGTTTTTAGGACGTTCTAAAAACGTCCTAAGTCAGGCCAAATAACGTATCAAAAACATACAATGTTCCAAAGACGTTTTAGGACGTATTTGGAACATTAGACGTTTTTGAGACGTTTTGCTGCTTGACTTAGGACGTTGTTTTGAACATTCTTAAAACGTCTTTTAATCTTTACATCCTAAAAACGTATTTTGAACGTTCTAGAAACGTCCTAAATCAGGCCAAATAACGTCCTAAAAACATACAATGTTCCAAAGACCTGACTTAAGACGTTGTTTTGGACATTCTTGAAGAGTCTTTTAAACTTTACGCCCTTAAAACGTTCTTGGGACGTTCTAGAAACGTCCTAAGTCAGGCCAAATAACGTCCAAAAACATACAATGTTCCAAAGACGTTTTTAGGCCGTATTTGGAGCATTAGACGTTTTTGGGAAGTTTTTTTTCCTGACTTAGGACGTTGTTTCAAACATTTTTAAAATGTCTTTTAAACTTTACGTCCTAAAAACGTTTTTAAGACGTTCTAGAAACGTCCTAAGTCAGGCCAAATAACGTCCAAAAACATACAATGTACCAAAGACGTTTTCAGGACATATTTGGAACATTAGACGTTTTTAGGAAGTTTTTTTCCTGACTTAGGACGTTGTTTTGAACATTCTTAAAATGTCTTTTGAACTTTAGGTCCTAAAAACGTTCTTAGGACGTTCTAAAAACGTCTTTAAATTTCTTGCCCACTGGGAAGGCACCATAATGGAAGTCTGTAGTAAAGTAAGCGAAAGTCAAGTGAGAACTAAATCAAAATCGGTATGATCAAACATTTCGAGAGAACCTCCCTGAATCAAGTAAATCTAGTCCCGAAATGAAGACACTAGGTGGATGACCCTGAACCCCTATAGAACCCTGATAAAGGGCCCCTATGTACGATCAAGCTTAGAAAGGAATGCTTGGGATTCCACCAATTTGGTTCTCGTGTAGATCGTCGTTAGGTATGTAATAAAAAATGGCGACTAGAAAGATTTACATTCTGAGTCTCGATTCGCGTGTATACATTTTTATAATGTAATTGTCCAACCCTCATTCATCCATTCCATTGCTCGCTGTTGTTTTAAACAATAAAATGTCCGAGGTTTCCGAAGAGTATGACTATAAATTAATTTAAATGGATTAATAGTCCATAAATTAAATTGCAAGGACTGGGTTTAATAACGGCCTTTCAAGTTATAGTCTTCATAATGTTTCTCTCTGATAATTGCCATTCGAAGTGGCTAGGTATATTAAAAAGCCAAGCACTTGAATCAGATTAAGATATCTACATACAGCTAATGAAGGTATTGGCTACTTCTCGGAAATGGATAAATGAAAATTGTATCAAATTCAGGCAAAAGTGATTTCTTGAAAGCTTGTATAATTTCAATTTGCACTAAAAAAACTCGCTCGGCTTCCTTATATAGGATCAGTGTAATGAGATGTCATTTCGAGATACGTAATTGATAGTTTCATGGATCGGTGAGAGTGATATTCATGGTCTGATGAAAATTGACGAAATTCCTGTATGAGCTAAATTATTATTATTTTTTTTATTATACCATTAGGCCAAATCCCTTTCAGGGTGAGCGCAACTCATTAACGCTTTATCATTGTTAACAAATTTTTTTGGTTAAGTTGCACAGTGAGGAGGTCACCAGTCTCCTGCATGAATCTGTTAGAAATTCTTACAAACTGCCCAACTAAGAGCTAGTCGAATTTTGTACAAAATAATTTAGTTTCATTGAAGAAAAATCTGAAATTGAACAGTTTTGTAGCAAATTCGTATTTTTTTCTCAAAAATTCAACTGTTTGTTGAAGATTCGTCTTTTTGGATTCAATATTCTATTGTAGAATATTGTAAAGAATATTAAACTTAAAATTAAACTGTTTTGTTCAAGATTCTCATTTTTAAGTTGAAACTTTGATTATTATCGTAGGAAACAGAACTTTTTGATTGAAAATCAAGTTATTCGTCGAAAATTAGACTGTTTTGTAAAAAATCAATATTTTAAACTTGAAAATTCATTTTTTTGTTGGAGAGTCTAGACAATTCGACTTATTCGTTAAAACTCAAAGTTTTCGTTATAAATTCTGATTTTGAATTCAAACAAATTCTAATTTTAGATAGAATTCAAATGTTTTGTAGAAAATTCGTCTTTTGAATCTCGAAATTCCATTGTTTTTTTTTTATTCTTTTTTTTCGGTTGATAATCCTATCCTCTTCATAGAAAATTCAACTTCTCGGCTGGGAACCACCTTTTTCTGTTAGAAAATTCAACTGTTTTGTTATAAAGATCCTTTTTTTCGGCTGAAAATCCAATTATCATTGAAAACTATACTTTTTGGTTGAAAATTAATATTTTCTGATCGGATATTCGATCCTTTGTTGGAAAGTCTAGATAATTCAACTAAATGATTGAAAATTGAATTTTTTCGTGGAAAATTACTTACTTTCGAGTTAAAAATTCAAGTGTTCTGTAGAAAATGGGTATTTTAAACTTCAAAATTCCATTTATTGTTGAAAATTCGTATTTTTGGGTTGAAAATTTTATTATTTTTATAGAAAACTCAACTGTTCGATTGAAAATGAACTTTTTGGTTACAAAATAAACAGTTTTGTAGGAATTTCGTATTTTTTGCATGAAAATTCCACTGTTTCAATGAAGATTCGTCTCCTTGGATTCAAAATTCTGATATTATAGTAGAAAATCAACAGTTTGGGTAAAAATAACTTCTTGGTTAGGAATTCATATTCTGAGTACGAAAATTCTACTTTTTCCTCAAGAATGAGCCTTTTTGGTTTGAAGATTGAATAACTTGATTTAAATTCTCGCTCTATTTTGACCTAAAAATCTTAAGGCGTTAAAAATCTAACTTTTCTTGTAAAAAATTTGTATGATTGAAAATCCAACTTTATTCTGAAAAATTAGTCCTTTCGGATAGAAAATTTAGCTGATTGGTTGCGAAGTCATATTCTTTGATTAAAAATTCATATTTTCGGATTTCGAAGCCTTCCGTTTTCTAGTAAAACTGAGTTTTTGGCTTAATACTGAATTTAATTATTATGATATTTCTCTAGTTAAAAAATCACCAATTTTCTTTGTTTTGGGAACATTTTTGGACTGTGAAGCCCGTTTCTTCATCGAAATTGATAAGAATAACAGGTAAATTCTTACATGAAGATAGTTTTATGGAAATTATATGTATTTCAGAATCTTTCTTATATTTAAATCGAAATTTAAATTTATGATTTCTGAAGCGTACATTAATATTAAATTTTTTCAGAAGAAATTCAAATCCCTCTGATGAACCCTGTATGCATGGTAACGAAACACTTAAATCAGTTTAATTGTAGTTATTCAACCATTTATTATTTCTGCTGGAACTATCGTTAATTTCAAATATTCTTCCTTCAATAACATTTTCTATCAAAGGTAATAGATGACTGTTTTGTTGAAGAGTAATTGGTTTAAATTTCCTTCCCTGATTTTAAAATCGCTAAGTTTAATGCATCTGTCTATTAGTCCTTTTGTTAATCCAAGTGTTTGATTAAATTGATGATATAAGTTGAAATTCAAATGTGGCCTTAACCATGAAGAATTTTTGTACCGATTGGTATCATTAACATATAATTCAGTTTTCAATTTACGTGTTGTCGTCAGTATCTGAAACTTTGTTACTGTCAGTAATCAATCCTTGACAACCTTATTAGTTTAAAAATAGAGATTGAAACGATAGACTTGTTGGGTCTTTTTCTGATAGAAATGATCAAGAATCACACGGCAAGCGTGTCCGAGAGGTGTTTTGCGTCACCAAGGTCCACTTCATACTGGAATGGCGAACGAAGGAGCCTGAGGAGGCGGCGGTAGCTGATTGACTTTTTAATTGAACCAGTGCACTGGGCAATTACCCGGGTTCTTTTATCCTCCTTTTCTTCCTCTCCGGTTTCTCTCGATCGCTGTTCTCGTGTTTGTCGCGAGTACGAGTTGACGATACATCCACTCGCTGATACCAAGCGGCACATCTCAAATCAACTAGAACACGTCACAGACGCACGCTGATAAAACTACGCGAGATCAGGCGTCAAAGTTATAATCTATAATCCAATCACCATTCCCAGCATTTGCAGTAAATTTTAGGTTATGAAAAATTCTTGGAATAACTCTCTAGTTGAAAAAATAGGATGGGTATGTAGAAGAAGAATCTGTAAATCGGTGGCGCTTTTTTTTACTATTAAGCTAAATCGCTTTCGGGGTAAGCTTCACACGTGTACTCTTTATCAATGTAAACGAATTATTATTGATTAGGTTTCCAAACTGAGGAGGTCACCAGTCTCCTGCAGGAATGTGTTATATATAACAAACAATTTTTTAAATTGATGATGCAAAATGAAACACAAACATTATTGACCTTTACGAGTTGCGCTTACCCCGAAAGGGATTTGGCTTCATGGTATAATAATAATAATATTTTGCATTTACCTGTATTTGGATTTACTTTCCGAAAAGTAGCATTACAAGTAATATTAAATTACTATTGTTATTATTATTATAATATTATTATAATATTTATATTATAATATTTTGTAATAATCTGTATTTGGATTTACTTTCAGAAAAGTAGCATTACAATAAATATTGAATTATTATTGTTATAATAATTATAACAATAATAATAATTATTATTATTTGTGGAATACATCAGTACTGAAATTTAGGCGTTTTCATCAACTCATTATTCTGAATTTATGAGACTTTTAATGACAAATTGAATACCGAGCAATTTAATTATTTATATTGCGCCTTAGTCATATATTTTTGTCTTAGAAATTCTGGTTTTCTGTTGAAAATTTAACTGTTTCATAAGAAGTTATTCTATTTGAAAGAAAATCCATCTGGCTTTAAAGAGAATTGTGGTTTTATCTTGGCAATTTCGGTTTTTGTTCGAAAATTCAACTAATTGGTTTAAAATTCATGTGTTTTTTTCGAAACATAATTATTTAGATGATAATTTTAATATTTTCTGAAAATCAATGTACTATGTTGAAAATTCAACTGTCCTTGAATAAGTTCATACTTTTTGCTTGAAAGTTTCAGTTTTTGTTTGGAAATTTATTTAATTGGTTAGAAATTTTTGTATTTTGTTGACAAATTAACTTTTCAGCTGAACATCCAAATGTTTTTGAAAAAATTATTCTTCCGGCTGGAAAATTCTGGTTTTTATCTGCAAAATAAACCATTTAATTAAAATTTTATTTAAATTTTGTGAAATCAACTAATACGTTATAAATTCATGTATTTTGGTGAAAAATTACCTATTGAGCTGAAAATTCAAATGTTTTTGAAGAAGTTCGTCTTCCGGCTGAAAAATTCCGGTTTTTGTATGAAAAATCAACTAATTGGTTATGAATTCATGTATTTTGTTAAAAAATAACTATTTAGCTGAAAATTCAAATATTTTGTTGAAAATCAATTCATTCTGTTAAAAATTTATCTGTCTATCAATAAGTTAGAAAATTAACTATTGAGCTGAAAATTCAAATGTTTTTGAAGAAGTTCGTCTTCCGGCTGAAAAATTCCGGTTTTTGTCTGAAAAATCAACTAATTGGTTATAAATTCATGTATTTCGTTAAAAAATAACTATTTAGCTGAAAATTCAAATATTTTGTTGAAAATCAATTCATTCCGTTAAAAATTTATCTGTCTATCAATAAGTTAGAGAATTTAACGAATTGGTAGGAAATTTATTCATTTTGTTAAAACCTCAAATATTCAGTTGAAAAACAGAATATTTCGTTGAAAATCCATTTATTCAGCTGAGAATTCAAATCTTTTTGGAGAAGTTCGTTCTCCCGACTGGAGAATTTCGGTTTCTGTTATAAATTTCCAAATTTCTTTAAAAACTCATTCAAATCGTTGGAAATTAAAAGGTCTTCAAAAAAGTTAATCTCTTTGGCTTGAGAATTTCGGTTTTCGTAAGGAAATTTAAGTGATTGGTTGGGAATTCATTTACTTCGTTCAAACCCTAATTATTTCGTTGAAAATTAGAATATTTCGTTGAAAATAAATTTTTTTAGCTGAGAATTCAAATCTTTTTGGAGAAGTTCGTTCTCCCGACTGGAAAATTTCGGTTTCTGTTTAAAAAGTTTATCTCTTTGGCTTGAGTAAGTTTGTCTTCAGGCTGAAAAAATTTGGTTTTTGTCTTGCGGCTCGAAAATTCCGGTTTTTGTCCTTCAACCGTTTTACTGAAAATTTGGATTCCGTTATTAAAATTTCCCAAGTCTCGTTGGCCATGGGAAAAGGGTTTTGTATTAGGGCGATGGAGTGAACCTCATTACCCCCAAACCTCGTCTGGATTGACCGGATTCCAGATAGCCTCGCCCACCGTATCAGTTTATCCACAGAAAACTTGATGACTTTTTACGTGATCAAAATCTGACGATATTTGACAAAACAGGTTCCGAAAATACAAATTATCATCATTAACGATGGACAACAAATTCATCTTAGCAATAATGTAAAAGTTAATAGGGAGATGATCGTAAGCAGATGATAAAGCACTTCAAGGTGAAATTACTTTGGTTTTCCTTCAGATAAGTTTATGGTCTTCATGACAGGCTATCTCGTAACGCGGATGGTTAACAACGCGTTATACATAATTGATTCCCATCTGTTTGACAGCAAAATGAATTTCTCGGCGTGTCGCTAGGTCAGTGCGTTATCCACTTACAACGCGAGCAATATTAGCAGATAAGGCAATAATGATACAGAATATTACAGCATTATTCATCTTTCAGAAATTATCACAATTTCTTGTTCTACTGATCTTCACGGAGGGAATGTTGACCAAGAAAATATATTGTCACTTGAGAGTACTCTGGTAATTTTATGTTTTGGGGTCAGTAGGTCACAAAATTTTTACCGACAAATTACATATTCTTGCTATACGAGTGATAATGTATTATGTTTTGATGATAGAAGTTTAGAAGTCGGTGAAACAGTGGTAAAGTGATTCATTATAAGCTATTACTTTCATAATCTATAATAATGATATCCATTTTGTAGACTTGTACTGTTGTAGCCCTAGTGGAATTTCCAGTCAATTCGAATCTGAGGGAATAATTCAGAAAAATGTGAGAAAGATTTGGAATAACTGTGGAATAAGGTGGTCCAGAAAATTTTTTTTTTCGAATTTTTACACAAAACGCCCGGAAATTTGTTCGAATCCACAAAAAAACGCATTAAAGTAAAAAATAATATTTAGAGGTGGCACAAGCCCCATGAAGTTTAAAACGTATTTCCCGTAAGAAAAGAAAGACGTTTTTAAAATGTTATTCAGAATTCTGAATATTAGGTGAATCGAGTTCGAAATTCACCATTCCTCTTCACAATCAGTCACAGAATGCAAATAAAATATGACTTTTCAAATATCACCCCCATGAGTCTGTTTTATAGGGTCCCAGAAAAGCCCCAAAAGTGAAAAAATGGGTTTTTCGAGTTTTTGGCGCCAATTATGATTTCTTTGAGGTTTTTTTAACGCAGATTATTTCAAATACGTGAAATACTACTTTATACTGATAATTTGATGTTTCTTCAAATTGTTTAAACAGTTTAATATTGTTTTTAGCAACTTTCTCTTAGAGAAAGGTTAGAAAGTCAAGGTTTTCTCTGATTTTTCAACTTACTTCCAACGTTCCAGTTAAAGCTAAGTAATAATCAATTAAATTTAACAAAAATAATTGTTTAAACACTTTGTTATTAATTACAAGAATATTCTCTTAGAATAGTGGCTACAAAGTTCGGTTTTTTCTGAAATTTTCTATTTTTGTTCACTTTTCATTCAAAGTAAGTAATTATTTAATTTAATTTAGCAAATATAATTGTTTAAACAAATTGTAAATTTTCTCTGCCTAATGAACAATTTATTATTGTTTATGTCTTTCTCCTCTTAGATTAGTGCTAAAAAATTGCAGTTTTTTCTAAACTCTTAAGCTTTTAGTAAGGTTTCATTGAGTGAGGTAATAATTAATTCGAGTTAACAAACATGCCTATTTAAACAGTTTATTATTGTTTACAACCATTTTTTCTTGGATGAGTGCTAGAAAGTTGTGGTTTTTTCTGGAATGTTTACCTTCGCACTTATTGGAATTTGAATGAAATGAAATTAAATTGAATTGATTTATTTGTTGATTAAATTAGATTGTTTTTCATTTAAAATGAAACGTTTTTTTGGATATAATAATCATCATATTTTTAATTATTAATATATATTTTTAGGTCGAAAATTTAACTCTCTGGTTGAAATTTGAACTGCTTTATTAAAAATTCAATTTTTCCGTTGAAGATCTATAATTTAAGTAGAAAATTCGAAATTCAAATTTCTCTGAATGAGTTGAGCTATTTTTTAATTGATTTTTTTTAACATTGAGTAAAGAACACAAATAATATACCTAAAACAATATGATACTATTTAAAATATGATTCTCACTAATATTTATTTTTTATTTTTTTACATTCTCATCATTTATGATTGAGAAAGTATTAGAATCGTCTGAAATTTCACATCTTGAATTATCAACGGAT
>WSXT02146877.1:0-10361 GCA_011762715.2 Neuroterus valhalla
ATGGAACCGGAACTTTTGAAAAATAATTATAATTCGGATTTGGGAGAGGAATTTAAAAAATTCGCTCTTCCAATTTAGAATTTGTCACACTTTGAAAGTCCCCTCTTCTTAATTTTGAATTAGAAAGGTACTTCGAAGAAGAAAAGAAGAAATGTTTCTGAATTATAATATGGATAGATTTTTCCTTTCGAATTTATCGTTTTTTAGTTCAAAATCAGCAGCTTGGTTGAAAGTTGGATTTCTTGGTTGGGAACAAAAATTTTTGGTTGAAGGTACATTATTTCAATTTGAAATTCACCTCTGGTTAAAAATGTAACTACTTTGTTGAAAATTAGATCATTTTTTTTTGTGAAAAATTCAAGTATTTTGTTGAAAATTTATTTTTGAATCTGAAAATTGAATTATTTTTTTGAGAATCTATGTACTTTGTGGAAAATTGGACTTTTTTGTAATCTTCATGGTTAAAAATGAATTTGTTCCGCATATAAAATACATCCATTCCAGTTGAAGATTCATCATTTTACCGATAAATTCATCTGTTTTGTTGAAAATTATTCTCTTCAACTGAAAATTCAACTGTTCCATTTATAGTGGAAAATTAATCTTTTCTAGTTCAAAATTCAACAATTTGGATGAGGATTTGTCGTTTTGGATAGAAAATTGAATTATTTTGCGTGAAAGTTAATTATCTTGTTCATTGATTGAATGTTTAAGCCAACATTGATAATATTCCATTTTGGTTGGAAATTATTATTTTCATAGTTTGGAATTCAAACATTTTGTTGAACAATTTTTTATTTTGGTTTGGAATTCAACTACTTCAGTTAGACATTTATAATTTTCTTTGAAAATTCGTCATTTTGTTTGAAAATGTAACAATTTGTTTGAAAGTTAGTTTCTTTGTTATAAGTAATTTCCATAACCAAACATTTAACTTATTCCAATTGAAAATTTCATAGTTATGGTTAAAAATTCATTGGGGTAAAAATCAATTTTTCTGAATTGAAAATTTGAGCAGGTATTAAAATTTTGATCTACAATTTATCCTCTTTAGTAAAACTTGATTTATCTGTTTCAAAATTTAACTTTTCCAGTTACAGATTCTTTCTTTTAGTCAAAAACTCTTATTTTCGGTTTGCAATTTGTTTTTTTAACTGAAGATGATTCTGTTCCATTTTTGGTTGGAAATTAATCTTTCCTAATTCAAAATTCAACAATTTGGATGAAAATTTGTCGTTTTGGATAGAAAATTAAATTATTATGCGGAAAGCTAATTTTCTTGTTCATTGATTGAATGTTTAAGCCAACATTGATAATATTCCATTTTGGTTGGAAATTATTATTTTTATAGTTCGAAATTCAAACATTTTGTTGAACAATTTTTTATTTTGGTTTGAAATTCAACTACTTCAGTTAAACATTTATAATTTTCTTTGAAAATTCGTCATTTTGTTTGAAAATGTAAAAATTTGTTTAAAAGTTAATTTCTTCGTTATAAGTAATTTCCATAACTAAAAATATAGCTTATTCCAATTGGAAATTTCATAGTGATTTCTAAAAATTCATTTCTTTGGTTAAAGATCAATTTTTCTGAATTGAAAATTTGAGCATGTATTAAAATGTTGATCGACAATTTATCTTCTTTAGTAAAACTTGATTTTTCCGTTTTAAAATTTAACTTTTCCAGTTGAAGATTCTTTGTTTTAGTCAAAAACTATTATTTTCGGTTCGAAATTTGCTTTTTAAACTAAAAATGATACTGTTTAATTTTTGGTTAGAAATCATCATTTTTCAGTTTGTAATTCAAAAATTTTGTTGGAATATTTTATTTTTTTACAGGAAATTATTCTTTGTATTTGAGACTTAATATTCTTGTTTGAATATTCACCTTCATGGTTGAAAATTGGAATGCTTCAGTTAAATATTTATTATTTTTGTTGAAAATTCATCTTCTTGGTTTGAAATTTTACTGATTCAGTTGAAGATTCATAATGTTATTTGTGAATTGAAATGTTCCAATTTTTGTAAAAAAAATTACTTTTTGTGTAGCAAATTAGAGGTTTTTTTCGAAATTAATTTATCCCTCAATGTTTGCTCTGTTGTGTCAAAGAGTGTTAATAATGAACGTCATGAATAAAATAAATGTTTGCGTTTTGCGACAAATATGAATGAATATGTTACTTTTAGTTGACCGGGAAAATTGGAAATCTTGATCAGGAAAAACCGTGAATTTGAAATCGTCCGTCAAATTGCAACCCTGAATTGGGTAGACCTCAATTTTTTGTTGGAAAATATATAGATATATAGATCTAAGAGTTACAAATTGTTCTCATTAATTTTTATTTTTAATTCTATCGCAGCTGGTGCAAAGGATTTTGGAAGCGCACGCCAACGTCAAGGATTTGTCTATCGTTGAAGCAAAACTAAATTACATCAAAGCCTGGCAATCTCTTCCCGAATATGGGATTTCTCTTTTTGTCGTTAGATTTACAGGAAAAGGAAAAGACGAGCTCCTTGGGATTGCGAACAACAGGCTCATGCGAATGGATCTTCACAATGGGGATCATCTCAAAACATGGAGATACAACACCATGAAGGTGAATTTCAATTTCTATAATAATCTCTTATTTTATTCTCAATTTAAATTTGAAGATCTTAATTTTACAAATTTTTTTAATACAATTTTTAGGCTTGGAACGTTAATTGGGAAGTAAAACACATGATGGTCCAGTTCGAAGAAGGCAACATCATTTTCGAATGTCAATCCGCAGATTGCAAAGTCGTTCACGAATTCATCGGCGGTTACATTTTCCTCTCTATGAGGTCGAAAGAAGCCAACCAAACCCTCAACGAAGAAATGTTCCACAAATTAACAGGAGGCTGGCATTGATTAACCTTTCGAAATTGCCTCTCGTCCATGAAAATACTTAAGAAGACGAAATACTTAAATAATAGTTTACAAGTTTACAATATTTATCTAAAAATTAAATGCTCTCGCATTTAGTTTCAAGGGTCAAAAACTGTAAATAGAATATCTAGAAGACTCGACACTTATTGAATCTCGAGTAGTCTTTCATAGGTGTTATTTTAAATTTTAACCCTACTGAAAGTGCGCAAAGTGCCTCGGCGGATCTTCAATCAGAAGATATTGAAGGTTCGCTCGTGTTCGTTCGGAGAATTTTATAGTACTGACAAAACAGCAGAAAACTGAATAAGTTTGCACACCTGCTAAATTCATCATCGTACCGACTTACAGAAAGTAGTTTTAATGCTTCCAAAGTTTACACAAAGTAACCTTTTATAATCGTGAGTTTTACCAAGTTTTTAACTCTCCTCTTATTTTTTTGAAAAGGAAACTTTAGAAAATTTTTCCCGTATTAAGGGAACGCACAAGGATTTCTGCTTTTGCGGATTCAGTCCTTGCTCTTTTTTCTGTCTGAGTCCAATTTTAAGGAAGAATCATTGACTTTGGAAGAGATTCCAATTTTACAATTTGCTGCCTTTTCAGAATCTTTTATTGAGACACGTAATCAATTTTGACTAGATGCTAATTACTATTGACTAGGATTTAATATTAATCCTCTTGTGACGGGAGTTCTCAATCATTTTGATCATGACTTCAAATCTTCATCAATTTAAATATTAAGTGATAAATTCGAAGGTCAATTAGATATTCATCAGTGAAAATGATGTAAAAGTAAATTAAACAAATTAGGTTGAAATTCGGAGCAAGAGGTTTAATTTTAAAAATGGAGAAATCATGTAAATTATTTGTTTTTTAAATGTAAACTATAGATATGAATATATATTATATATATAAAAAATATTAAAATTATTTACTTGTAACGTTATATCAATTACGCCAATATTATGTTATTACATATTATGCATATGTAACCAAAAATTATAGTTTTGTATATTAATAGAATAGAATTGTACAATAAACTTAATTATTAATAATAACACATGATGCTGACTTTTCAATCCGATGAATGCTACAGAAAAATTATGTTATGATTCGAATTTCATAAAAATTTGTCATTTTTTATTCGAACTGTTTAAAAAGTTTCTTTTAAACTTGGATGTCTTCCCGAATCTTCGTTTGCGGGTCCTATATGTATCATGAAGGACACATATGTTACTGCTGTTGTGAGCACCTAAAAATATTTTTAATGCAATATTTTTATAAGAAATAATAATTAAATCAATAAATTAATTTATTTCTTACACTTCCAATAAATTGATGTTCTAGTGTATATAATCCACACATAGAAAATATCAAAGGTCGCTGGTCGATTTGCATTGCAAATTGCTCGATCTAATAAAAAAATTAACAAATCAATAATGTATTCCTATTTCCTACTTCATACGTGTGGTTTACCACTACTAACTTTGATGACTACCTGAATTCAAAAGGAGTCAATATGATTCAAAGAATTCTAAGTGCAATAAAAATTAATTGCTATCTAGAAAATATGAAGTAGATAATTTTGTCATCAATTTTAGCAATAATCAATATTGAGATTCCTAAATTTGATCCTCCTTTTTTGTGTAAATTATATTGACAACCAAAAAAGAGCATAACAATATGTTAATATTAACAATAAAAAAACATCGTGGCATTAGTCTAACTGGCAATTCAAAAGAACTCAACAATATAAATATACTTGTTTTATTGAAGAGTTTAAATCGTGGTTTAAAAAATTTTCAACCTTTGCAATTCTCTAGCTTCGATGGAATATTCCACTAAAAAAATTTAATGTTTACAATATTTCGGGTAGAACTGAAGCCCTTCATATTATTTAGAGATTAAGAGTTTAGGACTAATTTTCTATATTTAAAATGAATCTGTTTTTTAATTATATCAAATGATAATTTGTCATTCAATTTTCAGAAAGAAATTCTAGAAAAATTCTCATATATTCATTTTTGAAGTTTCAAGAAAATATCAAGTGTTCAAAAGGCGGATGAATTTATTTTGCAGCAATATAACAATTTCTTTTTTGTGTTTTGATCACATGTAAATTTCTTTTGGATTTTTAGATGTATAGAATAATAATATAGCAGACCTTACATAAAATTTTATTTTAGATATATTATTTAAATAATAAATTATTATGTAAAAAAGAATTTTTTTAATTTGTATAAAATTGGTATGATAACGGGGATATAAATTTAGAATAAACCAAATTCAAACTTTTTCTTTACGTCCGAAACTTTGAATATCAAATTTTTGACAAATTAAAAATTTGTTTCAAATCTGTCATTTGACTTCGAGCGTTCTCGAAGCGCCCTTCGTTCGGATTCTTTAAATGATTTCTAAAGGGTGTGATGAAAAGAGAGCAGAAATGCGTGTAACATGTTCGGGATAAATTGAATTAACAACAATACTTAAAATTGGGTATGTACATTGCAGAATAACACAATCTTAAACTTAAGAAAAGTTTGATTTCAAATTCGGAGTTTGTATTTTGTATTAACAAAATTTAAATACCAGGAAAAATGGAAAGCAGTGGTAAGTTTTTACTTTCTTTTTAAAAAAGTTAATTTTATTCTTTTAAGTCACTTTCCAAAAAAGTTCATATTCACTGAAATCCATTCAAACCTATTGTTTACTTTTTTCGTTCAAAACATCATAATATAATAAACTTTTTTTACATTTTAATATATTTAACTATTTGCCAATAATCTTAAAACACACAAAAATGAAAATGGACAAAGTTATTTGTATACATTATAGATGGAAATATAATTAAAAATACATAAATAAATACTAAAATGGAACAGTTTCATCACATTAAGAATTCATGTCGTAATACAAGGTAATGAGATTTTATTTCAATGATTTTTTTATCGATTTCAAGTAGAGCATATGAAACTGTGAGAATAAAAAATTATTTCAAACAAATAAATGAATGAACGACGAATTATAAACATACATATAGATATATTTTGGAAAAGGATTAAATGATAATATATAAATTTAAGAACAAAAATTTTATTTGAAACCTAAAACAATTGGTTAGAACCATTTAAAGTCTTTATAATCTATTTAAAATTATTGAATAATTTTAAATAAATAGAAGAAGAACATATTATAATATTTATAATCTACCAAAATAAATTCAATTTTTTTAAAACTTATATTCCAAAATATTCTCAATAAAACTAAAAACTGTTAATTTTATAAGTGTCTAATTTATTTGCATATATTTAATTTTCCAAGTTTGTTAAATGACAGTTTTTATTCAGAATATAATAAAAAACAATAATGAATGTCACGAAATTTTTATTTTCAGATATTTCAATTATATTTGAAATAATATAGAAGCATATCAATTTTATGTATACGGAATACAGGATTATATTTTTAATATTTTGAGGACGCTCATAAAATATTAAGAAAACCCTTAGAATATTTTTATTTATCTGTAAATATTATAAAATAAATTAGTTTAAATAATAAAAGGTATGTTGAGCATATTTATAAAACGTTTTTATTACTTTCATTCACTTGACGTCTTTTTTGTGAAAATTCTATTTTTGTAAAAATTTAATACATTCATAATGTTCTATCATTATTGTTAAACAAATCATATTTTGTAATGGAGTGAAGACATTTTAAGTTGAGACACTGTAAATAAATGGAATTCATTTCAAATGACTTTTAATGATTTCTCAATAATAAAAGAATATTATCTATTTTCTGGATAATAAAGAAAAATATATAAATATAATTCAATTTTCCAAGAAATTCTTTCAGATATATTAAAAAAATTAAATTATTTTTCAAGAATCATAAAGATTACAAAATGTATATTTTTATATCGATTTCAAAAAATTGATTGACATTTGAATATATTATACAGAGTCTAAATATTTAAAACACATTTTTTATGTTTAAGCAAGCATAATATAAAAAATGGGTAGATTATTTGTCACTGAAAATTGTAAATGGATTTTAGAAGAATTTAAAAAAATTAAAATTTATTTCAATATTCTAATAAATGAAGTCAGTAAAAACAGTAAAGAGTGATTCTATATTATATTTAAAGTTAGAATAGATTTCTGAATGTATTAAATTCTTTTTTATGTAAACTGTAGTCGCTGTTTGGAGATACCTTCAAAAATCATTATATATCTGTAAATACTCTAAAATAAATTATTATTGGTTGAAATAATATACGTTAGATTGGAACGATTTGAAAAGTGTTTGTATTATTTGAATTCAATAAACGTTTTTCAATATAACTTTATTTTTCTTTGTACTGATTCTTAGTATTGAATTGATGTAACTTATTGGTATCATTCAAAATAAACTCTTGATAGCAAGATATAAAGAAGTTAACAATAGAAGAACAGAGACGCGCGCCTTGGCGCGCGTTACTCTCCTAGTATTATTTTAAATGTAGCAGTTTCTCTAATAAGGATAGATAATCTTTCTCACCTCTTCTGTCAATTCATCATTCTCATTTTCTTTATTTAGTTCAAAAATGACTTCTTTTGTTCTCCGTGCCTGGTGAATTAAACCGATTACTATCAATAAATCCATTGTTTATTCCTTATGGATTTTCTTTAGTTATAATTATATTTTATCAAAATATTACCTCTTTGGCTACACTTTCACAAACATTACTAAGATACGCTATTCCCAATAAACGTGTTGCGGCCGAACTTGTTGTGCATATTAATGAATAAACCATTCCAGAGTTGTATTTTTTAGTACGAAAAATTGCATCGAATAAATAGGATGAATCCACCATTAGAAAAATTACGTTTGTTACAACTGCCATTGTTATTTGCAGGCCATATATTTTATTTAAATCCCAGCCAACTTTCGAGAGCTCCAAATGTAATTGTCTGCACAAATTTTCAAAAGATATTTAGCTTTTCCCTTAACAGGAAATTGCATTATTTTCCCAGATTTTTGAAAAATATTAAAAATGATTGGTTTCAATACTTGAGTATTTGTACCAAATTCCTGGTTTTTTCAACTGTCTCAGAATTATATTCAGCAGACATAATTAAACTAGCTATCCTGTGATGTTTCCGATTTATGGGAGAATAATTTTTCCCCGTCGAATTTCTTTTTCCGGCTCTTTCTATAAGATTGTTGATTTTTCCCATCGAAAATCCGACGCATCTGCAATATATATGAACTAGAAAATGATAATTACAAATAAATAATAAAGAATCTAAATATAGAGAACAAATTCATCTTTTTCTGGAAGTTAACCTGATAAGACTTGTAAAAGTGAGATTAACTATTAGCATTACGGCAATTGGTATATGAAGTTTGAAAATACAGTATACGGCTCTCGGGAATTTCATGTAGATAAACCAGAAAATACCAGATACGATGGAAATAGAATTTACAATGAAGGCTGAGGATATTTTGAATAATTCCAGTTTGAAAATCCTGTCCCAATCATCTTTTGATCCAAGGCATTCCAGAGTTTCGTCAATTAATTCAATTCTCTGAATGCAAGACTCCAACATCTAAAGGAACATTTATTATTATAAAAATTGTTATCACCTAATAGTAAATTTCATTTCTTATTGAACCTAAAACTTTATTATTCAAATTAATTTACTAAAGGTACGTGTCCATGCTAAATTCAGCACGGGTACAAAAAAAATTGATCAATTCATACCTTATAAAATATCCAGCTAATAATTATGGAAGCTATAACAATCAAATGGTTGGAAGTCCACATTATATCGAGAAGAATCCCACCTGGATTGGAGTCCTGTTTAAGATTGCAAACATCAAATCCTTGAGTGAGAGGGACATAAAAATATCCAGAAAACGAAATCACAAGGTAAATGAAACTAAAAAGGAATTTAGGCTTTCCTAGAGGGTATTCGAAAACTCCTAATCCTGATATCCAGTTGAGAATCAAAATGGGTAGTAAAGCTTCTTTTAATTTTTTTGGATTCCAAGGCATGTTAATGATTGAATTTGACAAATAATTAATGTAATTTTGAATTAGAATTCAAGAAGGATTCTCATTGAAAGTCTTGATTTGCACTGGTCATTTGCTACAAATTTAGCTTTAAAATGGACTTGTTAGAATAATCCAGACGTTTTTTATTTAATGGATTATCAATTATTTTCTATTGTTATCAGTGAAACATGGAAATACACTTTCTTTTATATCGACGTCGAATAATCTTTGAGCTCTCAAGCAGAAGTTTGAATAATGAAATTCCAGTATCGCTAAAAAATTTGTATTTTAAAACCTTTTATAAATTTTTTACGGGGGGTGGGGGTACCGAGCTCAATGGTCCTCAAACTTTCCAGGTAAGTAAGCAGGAAAAATAATATTTTCACAAGCAACAAAAGAATTAGATGCTCATGCAGGCTAAATATTTAGTTCGCTCTTGTTTGCGACCCATTGAATGCATATCATGAATCAATTTAAACCTTTTTTTTTTGAGGTTATGTTTGAACTTTTGGCCCTTTTTCAAAGATGACAATTAATAAAACCCACGTTGAAATTATTAGTAAAATAAATTGTATGCTCAATTCAATTTACGTTCCAAATATTTGTTGGAAAAAATCAATAATTCCGCGAAAATTGTAAACTAGAAGAAATATTCCATGCTGCATGCAATGCCAATATAAAAATTTCTCTTTAACAATGTTTACACTGGGTCAATAAAAATACCGATGTCTTTCAAAAAATAACCGCAAGGACATCACTAAACAAATAGATTATATTTCAACTTTATGTATTCGTTGTGTGCAGGCCATTGCAGGGGATAGGCGAAACGGGCGAAACTATGTGAGCGCGCAGTGGCGAGTTTCCGGAACTCCGTCGGACGCTGCTGGGTTGTATTGTATGAATTAAAACTGGAAAAAATGGAACACAATACTTGTTGTGTAGTTAATTGCAGAAATACAGGAAGAAATAATACAAACGTGAAATTTTGCAAGTTTCCCACCGCAATTTATAAAATAATTCAAAATCTACAATAGATTGCAGCTGTGAGAAGAGTCAAGTGGATATCCTAACCCATATTTCTCAAAATACCGTGGACGGTATGTGTATATACAATGCAAAAATATTCATATTTGACAGATATTGATTAAAACTTATTCAATTTCAAATTGGAAGACTTTGAATGCATACTTAATGCCTATTTATAAACTTTGAGCTGAAAATTCTGATACATTTGAAAACCTCTCCATTCGGGATTTCTAATCTAAAGTTTTTCAATTGTGAACGATTGCTTCGAGAATACATTCTCCCAATCTGAAATTGTTGCTTGTTATGAAATTTATATCAGCAATTATTAAATATTGAAAGATAATCAGGGTGGCGACTTGACCGGGAAATTAATTTAAAACCGGTCAT
>WSXT02146888.1:0-10360 GCA_011762715.2 Neuroterus valhalla
TCTCGCTACCGTACAGGACAGTTGGTGCTAGCACAGAATTATATATTGCAATTTTAGCTTTATTTGTAATATTTTTAATTTCAGTAATACCCCGCACACTGCCGTTAATCTTTCTACCCTCATTTATACGTCTGGAAATCTCTGCATCTATCTTCCCGTCAAAAGTGAATAAACTTCCAAGATACACGAAATGATCAACTTAACCTATCCTATCTCCATTTAGAGTAATATTGCAATGTGTTTTTGTATCTTCACATTCAAACACCATTTACTCTCACACTTGCTTTGCTACCATTATATATTGCTTGTATTGCTTTCAGAAGCCGCCCAGTTACTCCATATTCTTTTAGGACCTCCTAAAATTTTATTCTATTTACCTCGTGTAGAGCTTTTTCCAGTTCAACAAATGCACAGAAGACTTTTTTGTTCACTCTTAGGTTTTCTTCGGTGATCTGTCTCAAGCTAAATATCTGACCCGCACATGATCTCCATGGCGTAGATCCACATTGAACTTCCTAAATCCTTTCCTTTGTTACTCCCATGACTTTATTAATAAGTATTTTCTTAAATATTTTTACTACAGTACTAAGAAGGCTAACTGATCTCTAATTATTGCAGTCGCCTGGATCACCTTTTCCCTTCGCAGATTGGGACAATATTCGCCTTTTTTCAATCACTCGGAACTTCGCTATTTACAGCACACATGTTCATGAATTCACATAGCCACACAAATAAATATCCGCCACCGAACTTAAGCATTTCAGAGGTAATACCATCTACACCAGCAGCCTTACCATTCTTCAGCTATTTGGTTACGGAAATAATGTCGTCGATACCGATTCTGCTTTCGCCACTTACATCCGAATCGTCTAACGTATCCTCGTCAGTGCATACAGTCTTTCACTCCGTCCGAATCCCATACCATTTAATCGTCAGCATTCTTCGTTACGACTACCTCAGTGCTAATATTTCCTTTTCTAGTCTTCTTAACCCATTTCTAAAATAGTTTCTTATTTCCTTCAAAATCATGTTGCATTTTCGTATCTTTTTCCGTTCTGATTTTATCCTTGCTCTCTTTTACTAGTATATTTACTTTCTTCTTTTTATCCCTATAGTCATTTATGACCCTAGACCTTTCCCTGTCGCTGAGACCTTTAGTATTCAGGATTCTCGAGTACGCCTCTTTCTTCTCAATGATTGTGACGCATATTTCATCATTCCACAACGCATCACCGGACTTACTTCTCACAACCGCAGTGTCACACA
This sequence comes from Neuroterus valhalla, assembly GCA_011762715.2. Classification (NCBI taxonomy): domain Eukaryota; kingdom Metazoa; phylum Arthropoda; class Insecta; order Hymenoptera; family Cynipidae; genus Neuroterus; species Neuroterus valhalla. The sequence goes on from WSXT02146888.1 coordinate 1,267, forward strand.
CTTCCGAAGCACTCTCAAATATTCCATTCCGCAGTATCATTCAGGCACCCTCTACATTTTAGTTGTCTCATTCTTTCTTCCAATCATCCTGGTGATGCTCTAAATATTTATCCAGCTTTTCACGATATATTATTTGTACTTCTGGTTTATGCCTTTTTTCTATTCTGACTCGCGTCAGTTTGGATTTTTTGATAATTTTTCTTCTCGTCTATCCTTGACCTAGGTTTAATTTTGAAACTATTAGATAGTGATCCGATCCGCATTCAGAACCTATCATAGCTCTTGTATCTTTCACAAGCCCTCTCAGTCTCCCTTCCGCTACAACAAAGTCGATCATACTATGGCTTTCGCCTCTGCACCAGGTATACATGTGTATCATTTTGTGCCTAAACCAGATATTTGTAATAAACAGTCCCTTTTTTAAGCACAAACTGATCGATTTCTCTCCATTACCATTCGTTTTTGGGTCTGCGAAATAACCGAGTACTCTGTCAGTACCATCGCGATGCACAGCGACCCAACCGTTCATGTCTCCGAGTAATATTATTCTTACGCCTGTATCACATATTTCTATCACATCATTCAACGAGTCCCAGGAGTTGTCTTGTTCCTCCTTACTGTCACCATCAACAAAAGCATAACATGCTACAATAAACAGTCTCCTGATTCCAACTTTCATTTTAACCCATAATAATCTAGGAGATACACACTTGTACATTTTGACATGTTCTTTTGCTCTCTCATTCCTAATATACATATTCCAAATATCCACAACTCATGTAGTCATTGAATTTGGAGAAAGAAATGCAGAAGGGGAAGTTCTGGTTCAGTTACTACCAAAATGCTGGATTGACAAGGATACTAATGGCTCCATTTTTTGTAAGTATCCTGAGAAGAAAGAATAATGTAGACTCTGCAACTGGATTAGGAAGAGTGTAAGGCCCAACGAGAACTGGACATCACATGAAATCTCGATCATGGCAGAAGCCCGTTAGTAAACTTCAATTCTGATTCTATATTTTGTTGTGTAAATTATAACTCTTACAAATTTTTATATCCACTTTCTCTTTCACATAGATGACTTTAATCAGGAATTGCGAAGACTCTCCAGTTCTAGTGCAGCTGCAAGTCAAGAAGACGTGGAAGAACTGAAAGAAGAAAGTGCGAACCAGATTTTGAAGAATGTTAAAATCCTGGCTTTGAATAAGAGTAAAAGTTACTTCACTCAAAAGACGGACAAACCTCATAACAGTGCCTTTCTATCTTCAGAAGACTCCATTTTTGATACAAATTGAACCCAAGACTTTCAAAGTATTGACAACACCGCGGAGGAATCAGCCTCATCGCCTGATTTCAAACGCAAGCATGGTGAAGCTTGTAAAAGAATAAAAAGTGTAAGTATTCATCAATCTGATATGCTTACTGCTTATATAAGCTTTTTAATGCTTTAAATGAATACCTAAGTACTTTGTCTAGTCATACGATAAATCTTATTGTTTCTGTAGCCAACACTCAACAAACCAGCGCAAAAAGACCAAGGAGAAGAGCAGGTAAATGGTGTGCAATATGTACCGAAAATTACAGTCTGGTGAAATGCGAGGTGTTCTAGTGATAAGTTCAGTTATTTCTATATGATTACCTGTCTTATGTTTACAGACAAGTTGTCATCGGAACCTGATGAGGTGACCAGCAGGACTCTGAGCTTTTCACATTCGGAATCATCTCCATTGCCTGATGACAATTTTTAGAGGTAAGTATCACCTTTAGAGAACAGAGAGGCGACATCTCGAAACATTTGCTGGGAATCATCTTCATCGCCTGAAAAAAGTTCGCAGAGAGGAGGATCCCCCAAGAAATTAAACAAGTGGTCAAAGAGCCATATCGAATCCTGTTTGTCACCTGATAAAAGTTTCCAGAGAAAAGGAAATTCGAAACAATTGGAAGAAAAAAAAAGCTGTGATAAAAAATCTACTTTGCAACTCGATGATAATTCAAGAAAAGAGAAATCTGCCGAAGAAATCAGGGTTGGTAAGGACCTTTATTGGTTCATGTTATTTTGGCAAGATGCTTGTGAACATGACAGTCTATTAATATTTTCGAAAAGTGAAAATGCATCTCTCCGGAGACCTTTTTTTTTCTAAAAATTACATGCTGATATTTTGCTTGCAGAAAAACCATCGTCAGAACTTTGCCCAACATTTGGGCAAATGAGTAAATTAGATCATTGCAACTATTTCCAGTTCACAAATTCAGATTCTTTATTTAAAAAAAGTTTGATTGAGTTCTCACATGCATGATTATTGATATATTTTTCCAGAAACCGGGCTTTTGGAACAGATAAAAATAAGGATAAAAAAGAGCCTCAATTCTGCAAAAAAGAACATTCTATATGATGTCAACCGAAGATCGAACGACATTTTACTTGCGATAAAAAGGAAAGATTCGATGAATTCAATAGATTGAATCATTTCTGAGAGTAATGCAGTTGGTTTACCAAAAAAAAGTTTACAGGAATTTCAGTTCTTTGACGAAGATTTGTCAAGTAATACTGATGCGAGTGATTCGTTTGTAAGTACAGAAAATTAGCACATATTGATCGGAGATCACCTCTTACTTATTTTTTATTCTGATGCCTTTTTTCATTTTTTCGATTTCAGAAATGTTTCGTGTGTTCAGCGCTCAAAACTTACAGACACTGGATGATGCAATCTACTCTATTTTAACCCGAATAATGGTTAAAAATGTACAAGTGCTGTACTCCGGTTATGGAAGGATGACGAAAGGTGTAGGAAAACTGAATTTTTCTGCGACAAACACTTGCAAAATTATGCGAGGTATTTATGTATCAATTGATGTTCTTACAGCAATAATCAAATGCTTTCAATGTTTCGAGAAATATTAATTTTCTTAAACGAAGGGTATGATATATTTTCTTAATAAGGGCATATAGATTAGAATTGTTTTATTTTTATTTTAAATCTTTAAAAATATTTGTTAAATGATCTACAATAATTTGAAATTTGTGTGTATTTCTTCAAAATCTAGAAGATTTCCCTTAAATCTCCGAGAAATCTGAGAAAACTTCGGAATCTTTAAAAAAATCTTTTTAAATCTTTGCTATATCACTGAAATTTCGGTGAATCCATACATGTAATCAATGTGAAGCCTCAAAGAATAAAATGTTTTTGAATTTTTGTAAAATTCTTCACAATAATATATTTAGATTTTTGTGGACTTCTTGAAAACTTTAAAAATTGAGCCCTCTATAATGCTTGAGGATTGTTCAAAATCGGGGCAAAGTGTCATTGAATCCTGTGAAATCATTAGAAATATTTTCAAACCTTTTTGAAATTTAAGAATCTTTGAAATCTTTTGGAATCCTTCGCACCTTTTAGAATCTTCGTAAAATTTGTGTAACATGATTTACATTCTGTGCAAGTTTGCACTCAAATCGAAAACCGTTGGTTCTATAACAATGCTGAAGTACGTATTCGAATGAGTTACGAAAGGGTTCGTGAGTAATTAACACTGTTTAAATAAAAAACACGTTCATTTATTGTACCTTTAGTCACTAACTAAATGTACCTAGAAAGTTCTCTTCATATATCAAACACTTTTCATAAGTTCAAGGCAGAAATGCCATAATAAACAACTGATGAACACATACAACAATTACGAGCGTAATACAGGGTTGGCAACCCGAGATGTGGGTAGATCGGTACTCAGCCTCCTCTCGTCCGACCTCACAAATTCGACCAGTGGATGCTCAGGTGGACGGAAAGAGATCCAGGACCGTACACAAATCAGGGTCACCCGTGACCGCGCAAGTGTAAAAGTTCTTGTTGAAATCCTGAACACATTCTCTTGAAATAGTTCTGTAATTTCTTTGAGTTTTCAAAATATGTGTGACATTATTTTATATAATCTAGTAAATCTTTTGAATTTGACATGCTATCCTCGAAGTCTCCAACATCTTCCGAACTATCTCGAAATTTGTAATACATTTTGTAAAGTTTTTTATCTATCAAAATCTCATAAAATTTTGAAAACCCTTCGGAATCTTTGGAATCTCTCCTCCGCCCCTCTAAGATTCCATTATTATAGTTTTGTTAGTTTCAGACAACACAAATTACGAGAAAATATTCTTTTTAAGCATAATAACATATTGCGATGTATCAAATTTGATATTGCATTATTGTTTGAGCCTTACTCAAATCGAATATCTTTACTTTTTTCTGTCTTCGTTCGAAAACTGCATGTGCTATGACGATCTTATTTTCCACTCCCACCTTGGGGTTGGGACCGAGACCCGACTTGAGGTCAGTTAGGTTACGATGCTTGAGAATCGTGCCCGCGTTTCAGCCCTTGTCGAGATTCCAAAACATTGTCCTTGAAATCATTCTAAATATCATTCTTTATTCTTTTTCTGCGATCATATCATATTTTGAACACTGTCTATTAATTATCGTGTATAACCTTATTTCAGTGCTTCTAATGAATCTAATTTAGAGTAAACATTACCCATCTTTTTATTCAAATGAGAAAATACAGAAACTCCAATCCCAGTTTCTAAACAATTATAGATGCGTTTTGCTCATGATTTTGATAAGAGGTCTGGTATTTACGATAATGAAAAACTGGGTAATAACTGGGAATTCAGTCGGCAAGGATTAGTAGATACTCCTTTTATATACCAGGAAATAATTATTATTGTAGTTTGCTTCAACTGAGTAGGATAAACAATGAAATAATTGAAGCAATCGCATATTCTATCCTGTTTTGCAGATGTAATATTATTGATGTTTCCTGGCTCAAATGGATTAGAAATAATGAATAAAGTTATTCACTGGTTCTCTGGAGCCGGTGACAGAGAAGGAGGGAAGAGGGAGCGTCTTTCTAACCATGCATGAACTCTGTATGGAAAAATCCTCCTCTTCCAAATCCGACAGGGACGCTGTCCCTTCTTTCGTCCTTTGGAGATTATAAACCCGGGCACTCATTCTGAAACATGAATTATCAAATATATATTGTAACTTGATTATTATTAGAAATACATTGCGAAAGTGTGCACAAATTTGAGCTAAATCAAATTTATTTATGGTGGCTTTCGAATTGCAAAGAAATGTTCCTACTGCAATTTATTCCAATAAATATATTAAAATCTTTAATTATTGTAAGAAAGACTAAGGTAACTTACTTTGGATAGAAATCCAAACGCCCAGCAGCAAAATTCACTACTTTCATATTTCGGAGTCGGCAACGATGCGGCACACACACAAGGAACTCGGAACATTGAAAACGGAAAATGCTCGCAACTTGAGAATTTTTCTGGTGCAGATTCACGCCAGCGTACGTCGAGAGGGTTAATAATACCTCCATATTATGGTCAAGGATTATTATACGGCTCCCTTGTTAATGATTAAAATGAGTGTTAACTCAACTCTGTCTATCATTCATGTCCAGTACTGCAGAAGTACTGGCAGCCAGTACTGTCCACCAGAACTGGCGCAATACTTACAGACAGTACCAAACATAGTTATCATCCCAAGGTCTGGCCAACATTGCGCCTGTACTGGCCGTTAGTACTGCGCCAGCACTGCCAGCACTTGCGCAGTATTGCGCCAGTAGTCTTTTTTCCATTGGGCTGCTACCAGTCCAACTCAGAGGCTATCGATGTGGAAGAGGACCAGTGGTGGACTCGGAACGTCCTGCGGCTTTTATCCAAATTGGATTCCTAATAAATTGTTATTGTCGAACAGGAACACCGATTCAATGTGGTGCACGATAACTTTCCTAGCGACTGCGATTGAATTCTCGGTAGAGATTCGCTCACCGCAAACCGAGCAACGAATTATTTCACCAACAGTACGCTTTATCTACCTCACATTTCTATCCTACTCGAAGTAGATTATAATCCTGTCGTTTAAACTTTTAACTCAAAAGAGGAGATTATATCATCTGTGGGAAAGGCGTATTACCAGGAATATATCAAAGCAACGGGATAAAAAAATTGCTTTGGATTTTTATGACATATATTATCTTTCAGATGATGCAACGCCAGTAGTTTCAGACGTCGAACATCATAGGAAGTTGAAAACGGAAAAGCCTATCAGCGTTCCTTTGTATAAACAAACAATTTCATTTCAGCCAGAAATAGAGAGAACAATTTCCGAATTTTTAGAAAAAGGTCTGATTCGTCCTTTTTTTCTCCTTATCAGTCAAATGTCAGGCTGATGAAGAAAAAGTTGAATAATAGCAAAGGATAAAAATGGCGTTTGGTTGTGGATTTTTGAAAATTGAATGAGCATACCAAAGAAGATAATTACCAGCTAGCGTCAGTCGAGAAAATTGTATGCCTGTTAGGATCTGCAAAGGTAATGACTTGCTTTGATATGGCCAATGGTTTTTACCAAGTAGCCGTGGCCAAGGAGCTATCTTGACGATCTGATTGTTATCAGCAGATCCGAGAAGGGGCATTTCAAAAATATTAAAAAGGTGTTCAAAAGATAGCGCGAAACAAAACTTGTCCTACAACCTGACAAGTGCGCATATTTGAAAAAACAATTAGAAGATTCTGGCTATTCAGTAGGACCAGAAGGTGTTAAACCACTTCAAAAGAACGTCAAAAAAGTATTGAGCTTCCCGCAACCCAAGAACGTTAAAGAAATCAAGCGATTCATGGGACTAGCCTCATATTATCGAAAGTTGATAAAGAATTTCGCGGGAATTGCTGTATTGACGCTTCACATGAAGGATAAGGAGTGGTTCTCAGCCAGCTTGATGAACATGGAGAAGAACACTTTGTCAGCTACGCGAGTATGAGCCTCAACCCCGCCGAAAAAAATTATTAGACAACCAAGAAAGAGTTACTAGCTATTGTTTGTGTTATAAAAGAATACAGACACCTTTTATATGGATAAAAGTTCAGAGTTTTTCCGACCATCAAGCGATAAAAGGACTATTGCCAGCACGTCATGATAATATGTCATCGAGATGTTTGAGACTGCTTAAACAGTTGACGGATCACTATCTGGAAGTAATCTATAATACTGGAAAGAAGAATACCAACGCCGATGCATTAAGTAGCGCTTTCCTTATCAAGAAGAAGCAAGAGTTTATGATTTGACCAGACGACCCAAAATACGAAGAGTTACAGGACTCGGTCAGACTGCCAAACACAACTAGCAGAACGTTGTCTCTAAAAAACTCAAAAATAATCTTATCAGAAATGCCAGGTGTAGAGATAAAGGAAATAATCACTAAAAATGATCAAACATTACGTTCCTTGGATTTATGCCAACACTACTTTACGAAAGAAATGTATCCTAGACTCGTTAGGAAGCCTCAAGCACGGCAAAAAATCATCGCGAGGAACCACCAAAACGGTCACTGGGCATGTGACAAAACTCTGTGAAAAATACAGCAAAATTATTTCTAGACAAATAAGCAAACACAAATACAACAATGCATTGGAAATTGTCCTATTTGTGCAACAAAGCTTAATGAACGACGAATTTGAGCAGACGCAGTCATAATCAGATACATCTGGGGGATGGTGGTCAAAACTGCTAGAGACAAATCTCCCACAAATCTGAAGTTGGCTTCTTGCAAAAAAAATTCATTAAAGAATGTGATTATCGAGATAACGAAAATACACCATCACCACCATACCATCTGGGTCATGCCACTCAAATCAGAAGACGTTTCTAACACTTTATACCAATTTCACCATTTTAATAAAAAATCTCGAAAATTTATCGCAGATAGCGAATCCGAAATCGAAGTAAGAATATAACAGAGATTTTCAATAAACTTGGTATCCAGCAAGTTAAAATCTCAGCGTAGCATCCCCAGAGTAACGGAATTGCTGAACATGTTATCCGCACGGTAAAAGAGCAAGCGAACACCGTGGACAATTCAGACTATATGACAAGACTATTGACAGCTGTAAAAAATTATAATCGAAATCCACACATGACTACGACCTATGCCCCAGAAGAATTGTTGTTTTCTATAACAATACATGAAGAAGAAAGACCAAAAGAAGTCCACAGGCAAAGACAGGAGAAGAATAATGCACAATTACAAGATGCTAGGGAAAAAATCAATAAAGCTAAGAGGAGTTTATCAACGAAAAGTTCAAAAGACAAGGCGGGGAGAAAGATACGGGATCGACGATTTGGTTCTCATTCAAACAAATATCGGAAAGAAAATCTCGTGGTAGGAACCAGTAGCTATTAGGAAAATAAACAATGGCACAAAAACCATAACTGTTTATAGACGTATCCAAGAATACCTGCGACATTTTAATCAAGTCAAGAAATGTAAACCTTCTAAGTAAACTCATTTGCTGCAGATTCTTGAAGCGGAGAGCACCTATAATGTTGAACCAATAGATGACTCAATCATCAAAGAAGAACTCTACCAAGCAAGGATGTATCATGAAACATGAGACTCGATCCATTTTGACACATAAAAGCTGCAGTATGAAGAAGGGAATTGATACAGTGGAAGAACGGATAAGTACAATTTTCCAGCGATATCAGAAGATAAAAAATATTTTAAAAAATAGACAAAAACGAGGACTCTCCAACTTCATCGGAAGTGTGCAGAGCATATCAGTCGCGATATCGACGAAGTTTACTACAAGAGCAGCGGCATAGTAATTCTTATAAATCATGAGACTAGCTTGTTACAGACGACTGTTATAAGAATTGAGGAAATAGAACATCAGCAAATGTCAGACCTAACTAAACTTGAGAACGCTGCCACTCAGTAAATGAACGCTATGAACGCACTTGCATTTAATAATCAAATTTTAAACTCACTCTTTCCAATCGAATCGCTGCTATGGGAGACAGAAAACATGGTAAAAACAGCCGAAACAGCAATTGCTTAAGCAAGAAATGGAGTATCGACACCAGAAATTGTCTCTCATTCTGACTTTATGAAATAACAATTGATGTCCAAAGTGCATACACCTATGCGTAAAAAATATGTTATCGAATTTTTCGTTAACTGTCAACCACTTTTGGATAGAATGAAAAGTTCGTGAAATTTTCATTAACTATTTATAAAATCTTGTGCACTGTTC
>WSXT02146899.1:0-24368 GCA_011762715.2 Neuroterus valhalla
TCAAAGTAAGAAACGGAAAGTGATCCGAATGAATCCAAAATCGGTACGTTCGAAAACATCGACTCCGGAAATAGTCCGGTCCTGTCCGAAATTAATCCGCGGCTTTGAGTTGTGATTCAGTAAAGTTCAAGTGAAAACGGAAAGTCGTCTGAATAAATCTGAAATCCTTTCAGTTAAAACATTTACTCTGGTAAAAGTCCGCATCTATCCGAAATTAACCCGCAACTTTGAGTTGTATTTCGGTAAAATGAAAACGGAAAGTGGTCCGATTAATCCTCCAGACTGTACAAACCACGGACTTGATCGCACACAAACCTGATTAATCATATCCAGAAAAGCCGTATAAATAACGGAGTCGATCAGGCACAACCCGAATTTATCATATCCGGAAGACTGTACAAAAAACGGACGAAAGCGGACACAATGCGGATTAATCACATCCGGAAGACCATGCAAAACACGGATTCGACCGGACACAATCCGGATTAATTACATTCGGAAGACCGTACAAAACACGGACATGACTGGACACAATTGAATAATTACCATCCGTTATACCGTACAAAATACGGACTTAAACGGATTCTTTCCGGATTGAATAAATTCGTCACAACGGAAAACTTTCAAATTCTACCGGATGAAAACCAGACTTAATTTCGTGCTCCTCCCGTCGGACAAATTGTGGACACTTTCGGATAGAATTCGGCGGACAAGACTAGAAAATGTACTCTCACAAACATATGTCGAACCAAAGAGCAAGAGCCACTGCCAATCATGGCCGGAGCCACATGTGGCTCAGTTGCTCACAGGTTGGACACCTCTGCTCTAGTTGAAACCACGCAGCGCCTTAATTGCTGCTGTTATTTTTTACCTAAACACCTGACTAGTAGTAAGTCATGTCTCCCGATTGAGGAATTTCGGTTTTCAGCTGCATATTTTGCTCTTAACTTAGCCCTAGCGCCCCATCAGTGCATGCGATCCTTCGTGATGAACATCTTCGGCAGTGAATGTCTTTTCGTTGGGTTTACATTTCTAAACTCCAATAAAGCTCGACCAAAATTCCTTCCAAGGTGCTGCAGTTTTATGGGATTTTGCTGTTTAAATCAACGTGAACGTTGATTTCTGAATTGGGATTTCATTATTTGGGCGCTCTTGTGCTGCCTCCATTTCGATGGTTGCTATTTCAACCTCTGAAAGCAATCTGTTGACAGATATTGAGCATTTTCGGTCTGCTTGATTCTGTTCCTCCATTCTTGTGGCCAGATGCGGTTACTCAAGTAAGAAGAGTACTCACTTTCTGCTCACTACCCTGTGCCACAAAATAGAAGCGCTTAACAATATCTGTTCATATGGTGAGTCTATTTCAATCGACTCCTTGGTCGCTCGATATTCACTACAGCTTCTGGTGAAATCGGGTCGTCTACTTCTGGAAAATGTGTTTGTACTGAATCATCAAGAAGTTGTGCAGAGACATCAATAACATGATGACGTTCTATCGCCTCATTAGTCTGCGCTTGATCTTGTAGTGAAGCCTCTTCTAGCTGATGTTCAACATCGACGGTTCCCCCCGCCTATTCTACCTCTTGTTTGATTTCCATAGCTCGGCCTTCTGAGATGAGAAGATTATTGTGGATGTCCTTAACCCTAGTGATGGGATCTTTCACGATAGTTCTTTGTAGAATGGGTTGAATTCTCAGCGAACTTTATCCTCAAATTGGAGCCCTTTTCGCGCTTAGTCTCAAACTTCGCACTCCAATAGAAGAGGCGCATCAACTCTTCATTTATTGGTGTATTCCAGTTGATGCTCTTCCATGGTATTCCTGTTGAAGTGGTTGGCTGCAAATCGCTTGAGCTAGTCAAAGAGTCCTCAACATGCATACATGATTCATCCAAGAAGAAATAACGCATCTTTGTCGAACGCCCTGCTTAATATGGAACCAATCGCTCAGTTGTCCATTTACCGGCACATTCGCTTTACTACCATTATGTGTGGCGTGGTATAGAGAAATCGAATTAATAGCCCCGAAAACCTGCAAATCAATTTTTGAGGCTGTAAAGTCGATTTCTGCCAGTCACTTTATACTTTCTTTAGAGCTTTTTTCTGTGATCTGTCTCAAGCGAAATATCTGATCCGCACATTATCTCTCTTGCACGAATCCACTCCTCAAATCCTTTACTTTGTTAGTTCAATGACTTTATCAATACGTTTTTCGGTACATATTTTGCTCACAGTACTTAGTAGGCTAATCGCTACATAATTATTACAGTCGCCGTGATCAGCATTCTCCTTGTCGATAGGGACAATAATCGCCTTCTTTCCAATCATCTGGAACTTCGCTGTTCACAGCACACACATTCAGAAATTCACACAGTCACAGAAAAATTCTCAACAGCCTTAAGATTCTTTGGTTTCCTAATTACGGAAATAATGTCGCCAGCGATCCAGCTGCCGTCACCTACATTGGAAGTGTCCAAGGTATCCTTGTCTGTGTCAAAGTTGATATGCTCTATGGCTTTACCTTTATACAGTCTCTTAAAAAAATTTCTGATTCATTTTTTCACTTCGTCTGAATCCCATACAATTTCATCCTCAACATTCTCAATTCCAACCATCTCATTAGTATTTTGTTTCCTAGTCTTTCAACCAATTTACAAACAGTTCCTTATTTCCTTCAAAATCATTTTGCATTTTCGTATCTTCTTCGGCTTCGATTTTATCCTTGCTTTCTTCAACCAGTTTCGCCCCAGGCCCCGAAAGCTCTTAGTCCGCTCCTGGCTTTTAGAATTCCTTATGGGTTATTTTCTTGAAATTATCGGTACTCGGGGTTTTAGGATACTCATAGACTCCTCTTCCACATCCAGCTGGGTGCTGGGGTCAGATGGTTCTTCATGTGGGGCAAAGTTAGTTTCATAATTTGCAGCTAGAAGATTCGCTTTGTCAGAAGGAGGAAGCGCAAAAGTTTGATCAGGCTTTTTGAGAAGAGGAATATTAATTCGCAGTTTTGTGAGGGCGTTAGTCATACGATGCATAGTATTATTTTAAATTTGAAGTTGACCTACTTCTTTATTCCAATTTTCACATTTGTGCTCTTGAACTAAGAGGTGGGTCTTTAACGAAGAACACGAGTTTGAACGGAAACCTAATAAATTTAAACTTACAATGACATTAATCTATAACAAGTTTTATCCATGCTTCGGGTCATTGACCAGGAGAATGGATTTATTTATTTGAGGACACTATAAACAATTTCAGAATTCAATGATTTAACATTTCCAAGGCAAAGTGTGATTGCATTTCAGAGAGGACAATATGCTCAGCAGAAATACATGACTGGAGTAAATAAATAAACAATTGAGTATAATCAAACATTATTTTATTTTATAAAAAACTCAAATCTATAATCATTGACATGAGCTGGCCTTACAAAATTTGGTCTTGAAATGGGAGATTCACAGATTTCGGGATTCTGAGAAATATTTAATTTGGGAGATAGAGAAGATAGGGAAGCTAGAACTGGGGTCTTACAGGGTCTTTGGATATATTTCATGAATTCCAGTTGTTCTACTGGAGGAAGGTTCACTTGGGTTGACATATCTTTACTTTGGGGCTCAATTGGGGGTTGAGTCTCAACATCGCTCTTATTTGGGATAAAATTTAGGTGACTGTATCGTATTTCACGGGTTTCACATAGGTGCCGACTTCCTTCGACCCCAATTTCTCCACCAACTGGTACTTAGCCTTGAATTCTATCAATAGTTGTTCTACTGATTTATATTTTCGATCCTCTTCAGTAACCCATTTCGCCTCTCTCTCCGAAAATTTAATATGGGATGCTCCAAACTCCTTATGGAAGGCATCGATCAGACCAGAGTTTGAGAATCCCGGCTGCCTTTTATTTACACAGTCTATGATCTCAATAATTGGCTTAATGTTTCTCCAACTTGGATGCTGTGATTCCGTTAGATCGTCTTCCTCTGTCCATTCGCCTACAATCTCCGAATCTACTACACCCCTTTCATGTATGGGACCTTGTTATCAGGGGTGGTAGGTTTTGTAACTTGTCTGTTAATCTGTGGCTGGTTTAGGAGTTTTTTCGTGCTTTGGTCTCGCGTATTTAAAGTTTAGGTGCTACAAACGATACTTCAGTGCTATACATTGGTTTATTCAAGAGTGGAGTGTGATGGGATGGAAGTTGAATTTCTTGAGTTGTTGAATGAGATAGAGTCTCGAATACAGGAGGTCGCCTGTTGGCGGATTCCCGTTCCGGAATATTATTGGTTTTATTCTGGGCGGGTTTTCTAGAAGCTTTCTTGAACGCAGAGCAGCTTCTTTAGTTTGCTGGATGGTTCTCAGCACAATTTGAGTAGGTTGCTGGTGCCTGTGGGTCTTTGATGCACGTGACACTACTGTGCGATGCTCCACATTTGATACAGCGTGGATTTTCATAATTTTCATAAAAGCAACTGACTTTAGGTTGAGCAAATCTTTAGCTTGTGCCGAGTTAGGCATGGTAATTGAGAACATCGGCAAAGGTTCCTTAGTTTGTCGGTTTCTTATGCGAGAGACCGACGATATTGTATATCCTTCTTCCTTTAGTTCAACAAGAACTAAATCTTCAGGGGAAAAGAGAGAGGGATATTTCGAATAACCAGCTTGACTGGAGGTGTATTTATATTTTTGTATAAATAATATTGGAAGCCTTAGGCTTCTAAGTTCTTTATTATGTCCCGATAGTCCTCTGCGTAGGAAACGCGAATAGAGTACACATGTGATCCAATGTTGTACACCATTGGCTTGAAATTCGTGGATTTTTTTAGGATTGTATATAGCATCGAATAGGAATGGTTCATTTCGTCAATAATGACGTTCATTGGGGGTATCTTTCCAGGTCCTGATTAGGCTGGATTTTTTTAGAGGGTAAATTGGTAATTTTCAAATTATTAGAAGGTGTAGTCTTGATTCTACTTACGTAAGAAGAGCTAGCTAATGAGGTCGATCCTGATCTTTACGTTCGCCTGCGTTTCTCCGATTATACGATGGTAAAGCCATCGTCATGGTTTATCTTCTTCAGGACGTCTCCACGTGATGTTGACTGGATCGGCGAATTACGCCCTTCTTACTTCGGAAGCATCGCTGACTCGGAAGCACTTAATTTATTATGAAAACTTGATATATTGACCGGAATGATTCGAGCGAAGAGAAAGACTCGATGCGTCTGATACACCAGAATCTGTCAGTGTACCATTAGCATCTCTTCCAATCGCCAAACGATTCTAATCAATGCAAAATCAAGAGCGACGTGATCACACAAGAGGTGTGAAATCATTTTCTCTCACTCGAACAGTCTAATAGACTACGTCGAACAAGAGTACGCTGACTTACATGCCATCGTAGGGCCTATTTATACCAAGGGTCAGCCATGGCGAAGCAGAGTTCAGATTTTTTTATCACGGACTTTTGGCGACGCTCTTCCTCCTACCCGTCGACTGGCTAGGACTCCGTGCGCCTCAGACGAACGGTCATCATGTTGCCCTCGTCACTCCACCGCTGCATCTCCTTCTGTCCCCTTCCTTCCCTTGTCGCTAGGATAGGTGGAAAGGACGAATGTATACAACGAGAGAAAAAAGGAGTACATATAGTACCATAGAGTTCAGACTCTCGCCCAATCTGACTACCAGTGGTCGTTTCTCGTGAAGGGACAGTCGGTGCCCCATTAGGCATGTACGCGTACTCGGAACCGTGCAGTAGCAGCGGCAACTGTATGCGTACTGTGGTAGTACTGTGGCTATTCTAAGCAAAAGGGACAGTGGGTGCTCCACGCGAGACGGCTATTGCCCCGTTATAGTTCACAACTACTTCCAACTCTGTGGTAGCGCTGCTGTAGTAGATCGAAGACAGCAAGTATCTTTTTTATTTATCTCTCTCTCGGACTCTCGCACTGTCTCTTGTTTTTACCGTTTCTTCGTTTTGGACGTAAGAGAGTGTCGAGGGCCCGAGAATAAGGCAGGGGTATTGTTCATTGGGGTGCGACAGAGCAAGGCTGTAGAGAAACGAGGGCAACAATATTCTCTGCCTATTTTATTCCATGAAACTGTTTTTCCCTTGGCATAACTAGGCATATACGCCTTAATTCAAAAAAAAAAAAGCGAAAGAAGTGTCTGATAAAAAGCAATTATTATTATTAAATTCAAAAAATAACTCTATAGGGCTGGAAGCGCGTATACCAGAGTGCCCCTTCTGAAAAAAGCAGTTTGGTCCTAAAGCGGGTAAAGAGCAGGTTATTCCGTTTAGGGATTGTAAAGATTGCCAGTGATAACACAGGCATCAGTTGAAACAATTCAGGCTAAAACAAATTAGAGATGTAGATCTTATTCGGCATTGTTTGCATACATAGTATGCTATATTTCTTTAACATTTGAGATTACGAGTATTTATATATAGAAACCATGAAAAAGCATCAAGGTTTCAAGTATATTCACACTGTTAAGAAAATATCCTATTTCTCATTTCTTTCCTTTGAAAAAATGGGGATTGTTTATACTGTGCTCTGCACCTCAACAATTATTCCTGACTTTGTTGGTAAATATTAAAATATCATATGATGTGGATTCTGAAGATGGGTATGAGTAATGAAATAAGCTCTTAACATTTCCTTGGAATTGCAACTTTGAGAGAAGAAGGTCCAAAAACGTTCTAGAATAAGAATCTGAAAATCATAGGAGAGGAAGGGGTAGATGGGATAAGAGAAAGGATGCAATGGTGATTAAGAAGATAAGAGGGAGATGTAAGACCAAAGGAGAAGGGGAAAGGACGAGAACAAGAAAGTGGGGTAAGGAGTGTCAGAGTTGTGAAGAGAAAATGAAGGAATGTGTAAGGGAATGGAGAAAATGAGAGATTGACGAAAAGGAAGAAGAATATAAAAACACAAGATTATGAGAGAATGTAGAACGAGAGAAGAAGGAGGAGAAGAACAGTTACGTGAAGGAGGTAGAGAGAGTAGCCAAGGTCAGGAAGGAATGGTAGGCGAAAAACAGAGAAAGAGAAGAAAAGGCGTGAATAGAACATAAGAATGATTGACTGAATATAGTACTCCTACGGACTGTTGGGTGGTAAAGGAAGAAGAAGAAGGGTGAAAGTAAAAAAGGTGTAAGAGCGGGAGAGAGAGAGAGAGGCGGAGGGGAAGGGGAGGAAGAAGGAAATGATATAGGCAAAGGAGAATTGAAGCATAGATATTAATGGTTATGTTGATCTGCTGTCGCTTTTGTGTGCCGATGATCTAGTTATATTTGCGCATCCAAAAATAGACTTGAAGAAGAAAATAAGTGCATAAGGTGGATATTGTCTGATAAATGGGTGAAGAATCAATATTGGAAAAAACTAATATAGTGGCATTCAAAACAGGCGGTAGAAGTTCGGAGATTGAGCCTTAACGTACGCTATTAAACGAGAAACAAATTAAAATTGTAAACGAGTATACATAGTTGGGTACTCCTATTCCAAATTCAGCACTAGGTTTCAAAGCAACCCAGTATTCAATATATGAAACAAAAATAGCATTAGAGTCTGTCTCATCAATCCTTGTAAGGTCAAGGGAAACCTGTTTCTATGCCATCAAAATTCTGGAATTTGAGGTATCTGGAAAATATTCAAATCGTACAATCAGGTTTTTTTAAATACAGTTCTCCACCTACTAAGAAACTTGAAAAGTGTAGCATTCAGGCTCGAGATGGCAAAATTAAAATCAAGCTATAGACTGATATCTTTGACCTTGAAATTGAATATAAAAGTTCTTCGAAATGAAGCGATCCTCTTTCAGAAATTTGCTATTTGAAACAAATAGAACTGATGAATTGTCAAATAACTCAGTCTAAATAGCTGGACCTCTCCAGGTTGCAAATGCATTAGAATCTATAGATAGAGGCAGCACGATAAATAATCTACCCTCGGAAGAGTGGATGAGACATCAAGATGACATTCTGCAAACTTATTTTGATATTTTGAAAAGTAAAGATATTATCTGTTGATCCGTTGCCAATTCCAAGTGATGAGAGTAATTGTACAATTATGTTTGTCAACGAATCTTTGTTACACTCTATCATGTAATAGAAATGTTCAAAAGTTTGATCGAAGCCTGCGATGTGCAATAAAGAAACAAACAAGAAGCAGAGACTATAGAACACGTATTATATGTACACCTCCTTACAAGCCTACTATCTTGATGAATTTACTTATGCAGCAACGTTGCTTGTGGATCCAGATGGATCTGCAATAAACAAATGTTTATTTGTATACATACAATTGTTGTAGATTGTGTTCTTTCTGCACCAACGAATGGATGGAGTGCTCTGCGTGTTTGAAGTGCAACTGAACCATACCTTGAGAGTGATGTATAATTTTCAATGGCTAGTCCCCTTGCTAAAACTCCAACAAACAATAAAATTTCACACATACATACTTCTTATCACAGAATTGAGTTCACTCGGAATAACGGGTGGGAATTCTTCCGACAGGCAGGGCGACCAGTCTCATCGTAGGTATTCATGTTTCATGCATGTCCTCAAGGTGCTTCGTCAAGGATAACTTTCGCCGAAGTCATAACTCTCTTACACTGATGAATGGTTTATTGTAATATTGGTCTCACCTCATTTTTAGACCCTAATGGCGGCTCGTATAGAGGCAACGTATATTGCGTTGTGGTTTGTTTTTGTTTAAAATTTGAAATCCAGTAATTCTTGCGCCTGAAAATCGGCACCGCCTTGCAAATGAAATATATCTTGAATATATCTTGACATATTCATTCTACCCATCACAGTGGTAGCGCCGGAAATACATTCTAAAATTTTCGATAATACGGATCATGGTTTTACGCCCAGTTACGGAATTTTCATCACTAACGGTTCAGGGTCGACATAGACGTTACCCGTTGCATTTGTCGAGGATACTCAAAGCCGGCATGGCAATGCTTGCCAATGACCGCTATTCAGCATGCGAGGCGGTGCCGATTTTCAGGCGCAAGAATTACTTGATTTCTAATTCAAACTAATTCGAATTCCGATTTCAAAAAAAGAACAACGCAATATTCGGGAAAAAGAAGTCTATACGAGACTCCATTGGGGTCTCAAGATGAGGTAGGACAAATATTACAAGAAAACATTCGTCAGTATAAGAGAATTATGGCTTTGGCGAAAGCCTATCTATGACGAAGAATCTTAAGTATGAGAAAATATAACGATCCATCCCTTTCCTCTTCTGTTTACAGAATCAAGCCCACCTCAAACGCTCGAAAATTCATTCGACCCAGAAGCAGGTCAACCTATTGGCACACATCCTAATCTTTTGATGGTAACGAGATTTACAACATTCGCTTTTCCTCAAAATGTGGGACTTTTTACGGAAGGAGCAAGTCGGAATTATCAAAAAATATTGAAGGGAGATATTCCCATATTAGCAGTAGGTGATTACGCAATGGCAAGAATACAACCTCATAATGGTATTATTCGTGGAGTATTCGATCGAAATCGAAAACGCGTAAAAGTAAACATGGTAACAAAAGAAGTTGAGTTCATGTCTGAAGATGAACAAAAAGCATTCGTTATAGGGAGAGAATTGGAGATTCCTGGTACGCTTGTGATACGCGGAAATAAGGAAAAACCAGATGCCTGGGATCCTCTTTTTTTCAACGCTGAACTGCAAAATAATCCACATTTTATTCACAATGTACCGCTTAGTACACCGTAGTAGTCACCTGGTCATCCTCTGTATTTGGACCCTGATTTCTTGAACACTAAACCACACAGCTCTGATCATCCACTTCGATGATTAAAGCCAAGAAACATGTGAAATTTAAGTATAATATCGTTTTGGTTCTTCTTTTTCGAAAAGTTATTCCGTGAAGATCTCAGAAATAATTTTTTCAAAAAGATTTCTGTTCTTGGTTTAGAAAATGTATTCAAACATTTTTATCCCAATTACGGCCGGAAAAATGGTTTATTGCGAATACAAAAATGCAATACTCATTCCGAGAAATATACGGGTTTGATACAAGTATAAAAAAGAGTTTTTTTTATTATCCTCCCGAATTTCATATTCCAGATTTAAATAGGGTAGAAAGCTGTCGGAGTGCGATAAAAAAATTCATGATTTGCCTAATGATCATTACGCGTCTCCTTCGTTTGAGAAAGGTGGTATACAAATTTCAAAAAGGCACTTCGCAATCTCTCAGTTTAGGCGGAAGAGCGTTTCCTGTAGCAAGAGTTTTAATAAAATCCTCCCTAGACAAGAAGAAAATATCTAGTGCACAATATAAAAAACAGGAAAATGAAGGCCAAAAATTTTGTCATATGGGAGTAAAAAATTTGTTGATGGAAAAATTTATTTTTCCTAATCTTGTTGCCAAACTTGCCCTCATTTTATGTACAGAATTCAGGCAAAGCTATACGATAACATTGGGGAAAAAGTTTTTCTATGTTTGTGTTAGCTGATAAATCTAAAATCTTTTCAAAGGAATGTTGGAGCATGACCTCATGGAAAACTTTTAATTTCTGTCTCCTAACAGTTTACGTAATATGTTAAGAGAATGTTTGTCTTCTTTCAGTTTCATAATAAGGAATAAGGTCCAAAGAGAAATATTGCATGTGATTTAAAACAATTTTTATTATTCTATCACTGTGTCATTCAGTTTTATTTTGCTAAAGTCGGCTGCGGCTCATTTAAGAGAAAATGTGGTACTTATATAACTTGCGAGGAAAAAATGAAAAAACATAGGATTTGCGTGAATCAGGTCTTTTTTTACCCTAAAAATTTCGCGTTTGTCCCAAGTTTCCGTCTGCCACAACATCGATTTTCGAATTAGCTCAAAAGATTGCTATTTTGAGGTTTAGTTATGAGGTTGGCTAAATATTTCAAAATCCGAATTTCTCGCAGGCGCATCATAAAATCCAACTTCAGCTCAGCAATCAATTGATATTTGTTTGGAAAAGGATAAGAACCAACGCTAAATTTACGGAAAAATCAAATGAAGGCATGATTCACACATGTTACAATTTCAAAACTTCTTTATTTTTCTCCGTACGAGATATTCAGCCTCTAAAATTAATGGAAGCTTCATATTGGCGGATTTTTAAGAACAAGAATTCTCATAATCAAGCATCACATATCTTCCTCTCTTCCCGAATCTCGTAGGAGGTAAGGAGGCATCTTTCTGTGACTGGTCACAGAAATAACCAAGGTCACATACCGTCCTCTTTTCCCAAGTCTTATGCAGGGCGGGAAGGCAGCCTCGTGACTGGTCACAGAAATAACTAAGGCCACATACCTTCTACCTTTTCCACGTCTTGTGGAGGGCTACAAGACATCCTTGCGGCTGCTTAAAGGAACGATGAAGATCACAAGCCTTCTTCAAAATTTTGTATAGGCAGAAATCATCCCTAATGATTGGTCATAAGAGTAACTAAGGTCACATACATTACCCTTTCCCCACGTCTCGCAGGGGGCGTGATGAAACCTCTGTGACCGGTTATAGAAATAATGTGGATCACATACCATCTTCTTTCCCCAAGTCTTATGGAGGGCGGGTAGGCACCCTTATGACTGGTCAGAGGAACAACTAGGGTCACATACCTCCACCCTTCCTTACATCTTGTGAAGGGCAGCAAGATATCCTTGCGACTAGTTATATAAATAATGTAGATCACAACTCTTTCCTTTCTCCCAAAGTGTGTAGGGGCAATAAGGCATCCCTATTATTTTTCACGGGGTTCACAAAGGTTACATACCTTCCCCTTTCCTCACGCCTTGTATGGGGTTGGAAGGCACTCCTGTGACTGGTAATAGAAAAGCCAACTCCCAGGTCTCGTAAAGTGTAAGGAGTTGGCTCTATGAATGGTCACAGAAACGATTAGGATCACATACGATCTCCCTCCTCACGTCTTGTGAAGACAGAAAGGCAGTCTTGGGACTGGTTATATAGATAATGTAGATAACAAACCTTTTCCTTCTCTCGAAGTCTGTGGTTAGTCACAGAAATAACTGAGATCTCATACCTATCCCATTTCCCACGTCTTGCAGGGGGCAGGCTGACACCTCTGTGACTCATTATAGAAATAATGCTGATTTCATACCTACCCTTCCTCCAAAGTCTTGTAGAAAACAAAAAAGCACCTTTACGACTGGTCACAGCAATGATTGAGGTTACATATCTCCTTCTTCCTTCACGTCTTGTGGGCTTGGAAAGCACTACTGTGACTGGTCACAGGAATAATTGAGGTCACATATCTTCTTCGTTACCTACGTCCTCTGGTGGACCGGAAGGCACCCTTGTGACTGGTTACATAAATAATGTAGATTTTCTAACTGACCCAACTCCCAGGTCTCGTAAAGGGTAGGAAGTTGCCTCTAGGTATAGTCACAGAAATGATAAAGGTCACATACCATCCCCTTTCTTACGCCTTGTGAAGGCGGAAAGGCACTCTTGCGACTGGCTATATAGATAATGTAGATCATATACCTTTCCCTTCTCTTAAAGTGTGTGATTGGTTACAGGAATAACTAAGGTGACATACCTTTTCCTTTTCCCACGTCCTGCAGGGGGCAGGCTGACACCTCTGTGGCTCATTATAGAAATAATGTTGATCCCGTACCTTTCCTTTCTCCGAAGTCTTGTGAAGGGCAGAGAGGCACCCCTGTCTTTAGTTATGTAAAGAATGTGGATCACATACCTTCCTCTTTTCCCAAGTCTTGTGGGACCAGGAGGCAGCTTCGTGACTGGTTTGAGAAATTATGTATATCACATACCTTTCCATTATCCCAAAGTGTGTAAGGCAGGGTAGCACCTTTAAATGTAGTCACAGGAATAGCTAACAACACTTAGCTTCCCCCTCGTCCATGTTTTGTAGAGGGCGGGAAGACTGCCTTGTGACTGGTTATAGAAATAATGTGAACCATATACAATCCCTTTCTCTCAAAATGTGTAGGGTCATGATAGCACCCCTATTATGAGTCACAGGAATAACAAAGGTCACATTCCTCCCCATTTCCTCACGTCTCACAGTGGTCCAGAAATCGCAAAAGCTGGCCAAAAGTATGAAGTGTTCGTAAAATAGGCCAAATTTTCTTACTCGGAGGTTTTTGGGATCGCTGATTACGGATACGGTGTCAAAAAGTTCGAAAACAAAATGGTGGATTCAGTATGGCAGAAGAGTATGCTGAATACATTTTTCTATTCTTTCCAAATTGGTATGAGGGGGGTTTTCGGGGTCGCTGATTACGAATCTGAAGTCGAAATTTCCAAAAATCAAATGGCGGATCCAATATGGCAGTCCACAGTGGTCTAGAAATCAGATAAACTGGTCTGAATGTGGATGCATTTTTGGATCCGCCATTTTGTTTTTGGAAATTTTGACTTCGGAATCGTAACAAGCGACTCTGAAAACCCCCTTATACAATTTGGAAAGAAAAAAAAAGATTTATTTAGCACACTCATCCGCCATATTGGATCCGACATTTTGTTTTTGCAAATTTTGACTTCAGATTCGTAATTAGCGACCCCAAAAACACTCGAGTAAAAAAATTTGGCCCATTCTAAAAACATTTTCTACTTTTGACCAGCTGTTCGGGATCCCGTGCCACTGTGCACCGGAGCGAAATGTGTAATTTTGTGCAGCTGGTTTTAACAATACTTATAAAATAAGATATTCTGAATACTAGAAAAAAAATCTAAGTAGAACTTGGTGGGACTTTTTGTTTAGGCCTTCCCAAAGTTCGTTTTAATTCCTGAGAATCCGGAAAATTACCATCGGTTCAACACACATTCCAGAAACGAAAGAAATTCAATGTCCAATATACGCTAAAATATTAATAAAGGACTTACAATAACGAAGAGATTCCATGAACAGAAAAATTTTTGTTTGCACTTTTGGCCAGCTTTTTGGGGTTTTTGACCACTGTGCTTCTTGCAAGGAGCAGAGGGGAACCCCTGTGTCTGGTTATGAAAAGGATGTAGATCGCATGCCTCCTCCTTTTCGTGAGTCTTGTGGAGGGTGAGACGGCCCTCCTGCGACTGGTCACAGGAATAACTAAATTCACGGTCGAAAATCGAATTTTCCACTTCAAGGAAGAAAGTGACAGATCAATGGAAATGGCGGTGTTCTGTCTGCATTGATCTGCCACTTTCTTCCCTCTGGTATAAACCTTGATTTTCGACCCGTTTTACGCATTTTCCGAGTGACACATTCAAATCAATTCTTCAATAACGAAATCCTAAATTAGGCAAAAATCCCGAAATAATTTAAAAACAAAAAATTGTTGTTTTAATGATCTATGGAATTTTCAGATTTTCTACAATATTCGAATCGGCTCAGGAAAAGTAAAAAATGTACATAACTATGCGTACCATTAGGTTTACAATTGAGTTTGATGAATTAAATTACAATTATATGTTCTTTCACGTAAAATTTACCTCAGAATTCGAATTTTATAGAACCTCTTCAATTCTGATTGAGTCTTATAATATAATATTTCAGCGGGTAAATAGCAGATAATTCTATTTTTGAATTTAACATTGTAGGCATACATCGTAAATCTCCTCAATTGAATCCCCTCAGAACGCAGGTAAAAAGCTTATCAACTCTACAAACAGAAAAGAGTGCTATATTCCACTACCATATGAGATTACGATTATAGTTACATATATACTTATAATAGGCACCAAGAGATTCAGTATATTCACACTGTTCAGAAAATATTCCATCCCTCATTTTCTTCCTCTAAAAAATATGAGGGTCGTTTACATTGTACTCTGCACCTTGGCGATTATTCCTGACTTTATTGGTAGATATAGAAAAATAATATATTAATCTTTGTTCAATTTTCGGTTTTATTTCCCGCATAGAAACATTTGATAGCACTCTGGTGTCAGGTCTGCCTTTATTTAGACTTCCTAGTCTGGAAGCTCTAATCTGGCGCTAGTTTGACCCAGGTCAGACTTAATCTAGGCCTCCTACTCTGGAAGGTCTGATCCGCCCCAATAATATGCGGCTGACCAGCCCATAACTGGCGACAGACCAACCGATGACTGGGTAGCTGATCAGTCAATTAAAGTGGTTGACTAGATAGTCTGGCCTAGGGGTGGTCAAAAGAAGCTTTACACTTTTAGCCAGGTCCAGACCAGGCTCTCTGATTGGCATCAATACTTGAAACTAGACGGTCAGGTCTGGGACGGGCCAGCACCATAAGATTTTTCACACATGACTTTGGGTACTGAACCTGGGAACGAAAATAGTAAACGAACATTACATGCCCATCAGCATTAGAGCTGAGAAATTCAACAATTTATATTTCTTCTTACAGAATTAGCTTCACCCAGACTTTTGGGCCAACACTCTCTTGATAGTATGGGCGGCCGGTCTTATGGTAGGTATTCATGTCCTACATATGCCTTCAGGTATCATACATTGAATGTTTATCAATTTCTATTTCTTCTCATAGAACTAGATCCACCCAGGATGCTTGATAACCCTCTAAACCACAAAACCAGGGGGGTTTCTGTCACACATCCCAATCTCTCGATGGTAACGCGATTAACAACATTTGCTTTTCCTCAAGATATTGGACTCCTAACAAAAGGAGCAAGTCGGAATTATCAAAAATTTTGAGGGGCAATATTCCCATATTAGCAGTAGGTGATTACGCAATGGCCAGAATACAACCTCATAATGGTATTATTCGTGGGGTATTCGATCAAAATCGGAAACGCGTTAAAGTGAACATAAAAACCAAAGAAGTGAGGTTCATGTCTCAAAATGAACAACTAGCATTCGTCATTGGGGAACAATTGGAAATTCCTGGAACGATTTTAATACGAGGAGACCAAGATGAAAAACATGATTGGGATCCTTATCTTTTCCATGATATGCTGCAAAACAATCCTGATTTTATCAACAATGCACCGCATAATCCCGGTCACCCACATGATTCCAATGTTATTATCCCTCACACTCCACGACACAGCCCTTCTCAGCAACGGAATTGGAATCCGAATTTCACTCACACTGTACAGCACGTCTCTGATCATACGCATAATTGGGATCTCAATGTTGTTCCCAATTCACAGCACAGTCCTGCTCATGAAGATCAATGATTGAAGTCAAGAAATGTTTGAAACTTGGAAACAATTTTGTTCTCACTCTTAACATTTTTTAATCCACCATGCAATCTGATAAGAAGAAATCATACGGTTCCGATGCTTTTTTTCCACGCTGAGATGCAAAAAATCCACATTGTATCTCCAATCATCATCCTCTGTACTTGAATTTGAATTTTTTGCACAGTGCATCACACAACTCTGATCACCCACGTCAATAATTCGAGTCATGAAACGTTTCAAAAACGATTTTAAAATGCCTTCTATTCTGTGTTTGTGATATGTAGTATTTGTATCCCAATCTTTACCGACAAAATGAAACATTGTGTAAAGGGAAATGTATTACTAAATCAGGAAAAATATAGTTTCAATTTAGGTATGAAGAATGTGTATTTATTATCCTTATAATTCACATGTTTTAGATCAAAAGAGGATTAGAGCTGTTGGAGTTGGATGGAAATCCTAGCAGATCTCTTTTGCATTTTATCATCAGGCACACTATCAAGTTTATTGGTGTGATCAGAAGTTTGTCTCTTAATGATGTTGTCATTACACAGTAGCAGAGTTTGTTGAAGGCCAGTTGCGTCACCTCTAGATGCTTTTTTAGAGCTAACGACTTCTTCGGGAATTTTCAATTATTGTTATCTCGTCAGAAATTTATCTCGGGTTATTTTCTCCGATGTTTTATTACCAGCCATGGACTAAGTCAAGTGCCTGATAGAGTCAAGATGTTAAAAATTTAAAAATACACTGAAAGAATCTTGGGATAGCGGTTTTACCGCTCTTCGTAGCGTAGCGCCACTAGGGCTTCGAGGTTACGGCATTATCAGTATAGGGCGATGATGTGCCCCAAATATTCGTCGAATTGCGCTTCCGTTTTCCATAGACGCGGACGCCGACTCTTATCACGCTGACTTCGAAGTTTCCGAAACTGTGGAGAGCTGTTGAGCCGAATTAAGGAGACCTACTCTACCAACATGTTTGTGCTGCAGCACCCTCGATTTGAGGCGCACCGCTGATCCAATCTTTTCTCAGTGTAGCAGTTCGAAATTTGTCGCGCAGATATTCCGGGAGGCACAATATCGAGTTATTCGCGTTATGATTATTATTATTATGTATCGACAGCATCAAAATACAATATACATGATACATCATTAGAGCTGCGATATTTGCTTAGGTCATAGACCTGTGCAAAGAGGTTGAACATAAATGAAACTAACATAAATTGAATGAATTTATTAATAACATTATCATTTTGCTTCAAGCATTTTGAAGCTATAAGATCAACCGATGTCCCACAGCAATCCGACCTAAGGTCTCTATACATCCGGCACTCCACTAGCAGATTGAATAAGTTCTCTTTCATTCCCTGAGACGAGCCTCAGCAAGTTGCTATGTGCAGTTCAGACTTGCCCAAGATCTAGTCTAAGTGCATACAGTGAAGTATGAGTAGGTTACCCCAAAACTCTTTTGAAAAAGGTAGTGTGAACCCCCTCTATCTTTCCACAATATTTCAAACTCTAGATCCCTATGGCGTAGAAGAGAACATTATTTTTAGACAAGGCTCTGGTACAATATTACTTTGGTGCGCCAAGATTTCGACTTGGACGCTCGGAGGACCTGTAACGTCGAACCCACAGTGATTCTTGCAGCAGCCACCCTTTCAGTACAGGCCATTGTTTAGTACAACTCCCATTTAGTTAACCCAAGTTTTTGTATTACCCTACCATTTCTAGTTGGTTCCCATCGAAAGTTAAATTTGAGATCGAAGGTTTCTTTCTCCTGTGAAAGACCATGATTTCCGTCTCATCATCGAGGTTAAAGGAGAGGTGCAGGCTACAGAGACCGTGCACGAGGAAGAGGTTCATCAGCAAAATCAAACAAGAAGTGATCAGTCAAGAGGTCACCGAAACTTCGACTTAAGTAGTGCTCAAGCATAGGCAACAAAAGTGTATAACTCTGAAGTGAAAATGTGTAGTGAAAACAGTAAAAATTAAAATGAAATCAATTGGCTGTTAGATTGTGGATGCTCGGAACACATAGTGAACGATTGTAAGTTTTTTGAGTTAAGTGTTAAGTGACGTGGATATAGAGTTGCAAATGAGAAAATTATAAAGGTCGAAGGCAGCAGGCTTGGAGGGGGTGCAGAATGAAGCGTGGATTTTTAGCACACCAGCTGTTGGAGACAGGCTAAAAGATGTAGTTAAGAAGGTATGGAGGAGTGCGGGATTTCCAGAAGAGTGGCAGGAGGGGCTGATAGTGCCACTGTATAAGAAGGGGGATAGGGATAGGCAAGACATTTATAGAGGAATCACATTGATGAACACGGCGTACAAAGTGTACGCAATGGTGTTAGCGGAGAGGCTACGGAAGGATGTCGAGGGGAAAAGCATATTGCCGGAGACTTAGGTAGGGTTCACAGCAGGTAGGAGCACTATAGAAAAATACACTCACCGCTTGTCTGGGGGCCAGTATCGGGTGTTGTGGTCCTCAGTCGATAGCAATCAGAAATCCAGTTCAAACCAGATTTGAAGCGACGACTGTCTAGGCGAAGGTAAACACTCAGGACCGTATTTATAGTCTCGTGAGTATGTGCGTCGAAAGTCTCCAAGTAAACAACTTCTGTAGTACCCATTACGGTACTGCCTTTTCCAAGCTGATGAGCTGTCGTGCTGCGTTATGCGAGGCTCGAGGGGAGGGACATAATCACTCAAGCATGAACAGCCGAGAAACTGGCCGTCTGCCGATAGGCGCCCAGGCAAGCGGTGAGTGCATTTATATTTTGCAGCACGTGGTGGATAGAGAAATAAAAAGGAGGGGTCAAAAGTGTACGCGTTTTTCGTAGATCTAAAAGTTGCTTTCCCATCGGCGGTTGGCGGGAGGTAAGAGAAGACGATGGAGAAGAGGGGAGTAGAGAATGGTCTGATCGAAAGGGTAAGAGAGGTGTTTAAAAAGACGAGAAATAGGGTGAGAGGAAGGGACACGATTTTAGAGGGTTTCTGGATGGATAGGGAGCTGAGGCAAGGATGTCCGCTCAGCCCAACGCTCATCGCGAGCTTCATCGCTGACATGGAGAGGAAGCTAGAAGGAGGAGTAGTTGTGAGAGTGAGGGTAGGAGGGGTTAGTATCTGGTCAATTGCGTATGCAGATGACATGTGTTGCTGGCAATAAGTAAGAGAGCATTGAAAGAGATGATGAAGAGGTTAAGAAGGTACCTAGATAGGAGTCGGTTAGAAGTAAATGCAGAAAAGTCCAAGGTTGTGGTATTCAGGAAAGGAGGTGGAAGAGATAAGAGAGGGGATTGTGAATGGAAAGGGACGGTGGTGCAGGAGCTGAAAGAGTTCGTGTACCTGGGGTTCCTATTACGGAGGAATGGGAGACGGAGAGATTCGAAGTGGAAGGGAGGGTAGAGTCGGACTATCAGCCATTAAGCTTGGGGATAAGAGGTGAAGGCGGCAGAAACAAGGAGAAGGAGTTTCGATCAGGAGAGAGAAATACATACGGAGGAGGCTATAGAGAAATACCAGGAGCAGTTAGGAGAAGTAAGTTTCGAAGGGGAATTGGTAGAAGAGATATGTGAAGGTCTAAGAGTGAAGGTAAACACGTGTGTGCAAAAGAAAAAATTTAGAAAGAAGAAAAAAGGGATGGTGAAACCTTGGTGGGATAGAGAATGCAAAAAGATAAAGAGAGGGTTATAGATTTAATGCATTCATGATGATCCATTATGATGTAATAAGGTATTTCGGGTTTCGATCGTGTACAAAACTACAAGAAATGTGTCGACGTTTTGTGAACGTTGCAGCTCGCATCTCCAGGACTGTCTAAAACTGAGGTTTTTAGGTTGTGGTGTTCTTATATATGCTCACAACAATGCCTGTGATTGGTCAAGGATTCCAGTGTAGGGATTGGTGGAATCTGATTGGTCAATCAGTTAAACCGGGAGAACAGAAAGCCAAATTGGATTGGTATTATATCCATTGTCCCTTTTCATTATCACCTCAGTTTTAGGCCAGTCCTGAAGATGCGGGCTGCAACGTTCGCGAAACGTCGACACATTTTTTGTAGTTTTTACACGATCGAAATCCTAAATACCTTATTCCATCATAAAGAGAAGGATTAAAAAGGAGTATAGAAAATTATATGAGGGTACCGCGAAGAGAGGAGAGTACGTAAAAACGAGGAAGGAGTTTAGGATGATGTGTGAAAGGAAAGAGCGAGGGGGAGAGAAAGATCTGGAGGAGGAGTTAAAAAGTGTTAGGATCGAGGGGGACGTGTGGAAGATGATAATAGGTTTAGAAAGCGTAGGAAGGGAATAAGTGATAGGATCAGAAGTGAGGAGTGGAGATAGTTTTTTGAAGAGTCGTTCCAGGGCTCAGATCAATGAAAAAGAGATGAGGAAAGTAGAAGAACGAGGGTTAAAGAAGGGATGGAGTTGAATGGCGAGGAGATAGAGGTGCAGACGAGGAAGTTAGAAAGGTCGAAGGCAGCAGGCGTGGACGAGGTGCAGAATGAAGCATGGATATTTGATACAACAGCAGTTAGAGATAGACTGAAAGAGGTAGTTAAGAAGGTTTGGAGAGGTGAGAGATTGCCAGGAGAGTGGAGAGAGGGGGAAGCATAAGGGGCGCTAAAAGGTTCTGGCTTCTGGAGGAGAGAATGTGCGAGTTGTGTGGAAAAGGGTATGCAAAGGTAGAGCACTGCGTGGAAGAATGCGAGGGGGTGGAAAGGAGTGGAATAAGCATGGAGGTAATTCTGCATGAAAGAGTGGAGAAAAGGGCGATCGCATGGGCAAAGGGGGGGTGTTTGGCAGGATGGAGGAAAAGAGAAGGGGGAAGAGGAATGGAGATAGGTGTGTAACAAGGAGAAGAAGTAGTTGTAAGGAAGATGTGAATAATGCAACTAGTGGATAAGGAGTATCAAGTCAGGCATGGAAGATAAGAAATTGGTAGGAACCGCGGAGGCAGAGTTTGGCGAAGCGAGGCTGGCGAAATGTAGGAAAATGCGTGCGAGACGAAGCGAGGAAGGCAAGGCTATGATAGCGAAAGAGCGAGCGGTTATAGGACCTTATCCCTATAAGGTATGGAAGGATGATATTATGTAAAGTGTGGACGGATGTTAGAATTAAGTATTGGAAGTAAAAATTTTTCTTTGTAAGACATGGTGGTGTAATCAAGTCAATTTTTCAAGGCCAGTAGGCTGAAGAATAAATGTTTATCTATTTATCTATCTATTACGGAAAAATGGAGGAGTGAATGCTCTTATAAAGGAGAGGGTGAGGAGCGCGAATGTTGAGATCAGGCAGTTGTGGGGATTGGGAAAGAGGTTGTTTGCAAATGACTTCCAAAGGAGAATGAAGCGGTTTGACTCCCTGGTTATGAGCGTGCTACTGTATGGAGTAGAGGTGGGGGTTTGGAAGGAAAGCGAGGAGTTAAATAGGGTTTAGAAAAGATATATCAGATGAACACTGGGATTGGATAGAAGTACACCTAGTTACGTTGTGAGAAAGGAGACAGGGAGAACGAGTTTGGGGATTTTGACAGGTAGCCGGGCGTGTGAGTATGAGAAGAAATTCATCGAAGAAGAGGAAAGTAGGCTGGTGAAGGAGTGTTGGTGAGAGAAGGAGAACATGAGAGGGGAGGGAAAGATGGAGGATGAGAGAGAAAGATATTTTCGAAAAAATGGTTCGCATGAGGATGAAGTGAGAAGAAGTCACGAGGAGGGAAGATTGGTGTATGAGATGATTAAGAGGCACGGCATGGAGAGAGAGAAGGCAGGAAGGGAGGAGAGGATAAGTGAGTCAAGGTGTAATGAGAAATATGGGTGGATTATGCCGATGGAGAAAGTGCGATATTTGTGTGAGGAAGGAGAGAAGGGAATCCAGGAAACAATAGCGAGAATGAGATGTGGAAGCATGGAGGGTGCTGACAGGTTCTGGCTCCCGCAGGAGAAGAGGATGTGCGGGTTGTGTAAAGAGGGGCATGCAAAGGTGGAACACTGGTTGGAAGAATGCGAGGAGTGGAATTAGAATGGAAATAATACTGCATGAAAAAGGGGGAGAAAGGACGATTGCCCGGGCGAAAGGGGTGTTGGGTAAGATGGAGGAGAAGAGAAGGGAGGAGGAGGAGGAATGGAGACAGTTGTGTAAGGAGGAAAAGAAGTAGATGTAAGATAAATGTGAATAATGTAAATAGTGGATAAGGGATAGCAAATAAGTCATAGTAGATAAGAAATAGGGAGGAACCGTGGTGGCAGGGTTTGGCTATGCGAGGCTGGCTAAATGTACGGAAATGCGTGCGAGGTGAAGTGAGAAAGGCAAGGCAATGAGAGGGAGCGAGCGAGCGGTCATTGTAATAAGGTATGGATGGATGATATTGTAAAAAGTGTAGACGGATGTTAGAGTCAAGTATTTGATGTGAGAATTTTTGTAAAATATGGTGGTGTAAGCAAGTCAATTTCTTAAGGCTAATAAGCTGAAGAATAAATGTTTATCTATCTCTAAAAAATGTGTACTTTATAAAGAGTATAGGACGAAATCTGTTAAGTTGCTCTAGAATAACGACAACAAATTGTACTATTGTATTACAATATGACGATGCAAAAATTTTTGATCAAAATAGGAAATTGTTAGCTGTAGCATACAAAAAAAAAATTTGTATCGTATGAAGAGTTCCCTAAGAAAGAATGACATTAAAATAAACACAAATGTCACTACATTAACCGACAAAGAAATATGGCATAGGGCCTAAGGTCACGTAAACTTTCAATGTCTTCATAAAATTGTAAAAAAAAAATTACTAGATGGCTTGCTAGAAAAAATTGAAACTGTCAAAATGAAATGTGCTTACTATATTGAAAGAACAATGCCCAATAAACCATTTGGAAATAATAGGACTCGAGCAACTGAAATTTTAGAACTGATTCACACAGATCTCAATGGACCACATAACACTACAGGTTATTGTGGCGAAAAATACTTTCTAACTTTCATAGACGATCATAGTACATGTGCTAGAATATCTGGCATTAAAAATAAATCAGAAACTGCAAGCTGCTTCATCGATTATGTTAACTTACTTGAAAATCAATTTAACAAAAGAGTTAAAAAATTATAGTGTGATAATGCCAAGGAATATATGGAGAAAGAAATTTACAATTTCATAAGATGTAAAGGTATACGATTGTTGCCATGTCCTCCATATGTACATGAGTTGAACGGCGTAGCCGAAAGATATAATAGAGCTGCTATGGACATGGGTAGATGTTTATTGAGAGAAGCTAAAATCCATACAAGGTATTGGCCAGAAATCACGAACACAGTGGAATATCTCAAAAATAGAACTGTTGCAAATACTATGGAAAATGAAACTCGTTACAAAATATTTTTGGATATAAAACCCAATGTAAAACACTTAGAAAATTGTAGACAAGCCACAAGACAAAAAATTATTGATGTTAAATGGATTTACAAAATAAAAAGTGATAATACGTACAAAGCCAGATTAGTTGTAGGAGGGTTTCAATAAGAGGAATATATTGAAAATGTTTATTTACCAGTTGGAAAAATGCAAAGCCTGAAAATTCTACTATCGTATTGTTGTAAGAATAATTTCTTTATTGATCAAATGGATGTTGAAAGCCTCTTTGAATGGTTATGTAAAATCAGACGTATATGTTAATGCACCAAAAGGTCATGAAACCACGGGAGAATAAAGTTTATAATTTTAAAAAGGCACTTTGTGGATTGACAGAAAACCCAAGAGCTTGGTATGATTATTTTCATAAATTAATTGCTGGGTTAAATTTTGTGAGGATCAAATACGATTATTGGTTGTATGTACACGATGAAGGTAAAGATCATATATATATATATATACATACACGACGACATCAAAACAACCGTTCGGCTACTCGCCTAAAAGTCCAGGCGTTTTGCAAAACGCCTTGCCGTTTCAGTCAAGTAGCCGATCGGCTCCACCGACTGTCTGCGTTCTTCTACTCGCCTGAAAATTCACGCGTTTTGCCAAACGTCTAGAATAAATATCAAATAGTCACACTTTGTCTGGATTTTTGGGATATTGACTTGTGATAAAAAAAAACTTCACAGATACAATTTGGATAAAATACTTTTTATCAATTGTATTATTTTTTAAGGTAATTTCGTTATAATTATAAACAAATTATATAATAATTCATTACTGTACGTCAAAGTGGCTTAGAAATTTAAATCGC
>WSXT02146900.1:0-10360 GCA_011762715.2 Neuroterus valhalla
AATTCTCATTTTCTTTTATATTTTTGAATTTTGAAAATACCATAACTCTGACAATTTTGTTTTTATCGAAAAAAATGGTAAGAATAAATTGTTTTAATTTTTACGTACTACAAGAAATTGTACTTACAATTTTTGAGTCTTGAAAAAAAAGTCCAAAAAATTTTTCAAAATGCTCCCCCTCTTTTATTTTTGGTCCCAAATAGCTGGCTAACGAACTTGACCTTCAGTTTCTGACACTGAAAGAGTGTATCAAAGCCCAATCAAATCCATCAGTTTTTTCGAAAGTTATCGTGCTAACAGACAGACCTACAGACATACATACAGACAGACAGACCCATTCGTAAAAACCTGTTTTTTGGGTTCAGGGGGTCAAAACGTGGACATTAACAAAAACGAGGGGGGAGGGGGTCAAATTTTACACAAATCTAATACCTTCTCTGATGAGAATGTAAAAAAGGAAAGTAGCAAAGGAAGAAGAAGGAAAAGTAAGAAAGTGAGGGTAGGATACCATAAAATTTGTGTTTTAGGGAAATAGCATGCGTGCAATGAGGTCACAGGAAGGCTAGAGCAAGGAATACGAAGAGTGAGAGAAGTGAAGAAAACAGTAAAAAGATGCAAGTAATAGAGGAAGAAGTAAGAATGATCTTTTGGAATGTGTTTGGAATTGGGAACAAGGGCAGCGGCTTTGTAACCTTATAGAAAAATTTGATGCAGTAGGTTTACAGAAACTTGAATGGAAGAAAAAGACTGGAAAAGTCTAAGAGATGAATTGCAAGTAACTCTAAATGGGTGCTAAGAAGGGCGAGCAAGTGATTGCGGTTCAAAAAGAATTTAGAGCATTGGGAAGGGTTAAAGGGAGCGACAAGCGGAGGACAAGAAAGGAGAATTTGAATAAAAGGAAAATGCACAGAATAGTTACAATATACATATAGGTGTTGATATAGCAACACACAAAACCAAACTATAATTGGGATTCCGGTATACCTAGAATAGGATAAATTAATTTTGAATGTAGGAAGGTCTAAGGTGTCGGTTTTCGGGAAAAGAATGGAAATAATAAAAGATTGGAGAAGTATAGGAATTCAAATATTTGGGGTTTGTACTGCAGAAAAGAAGTTAAACAAAGGATCCCGTTAAGGAGACTGGAATTAGCAGATATAGCATTGAAAAAGGTTTGGGGTATATGTGAGATATTATTTAAAGATGATTCCAAGAGAAGGATGAGAATATTTGAGGCGTTGGTATAGAGTGTGCATATATATGGAGTTGAGATTTGGGGGCGGAAGGAATATAGAGAGATAGAGAAGTTGCATCGAACTCTTGGACTGGATAGATGCACGCCGTGGTATATCGTGTTGGAAGAGGCAAATAGGAAGGAAATAAGAATAGGTCATAAAGCTTGCGAATATGAAGAAAAGTTCATGGATAGTGATAGTAGAACAATAGTTGTAGCATATATGAAGGAAAGAAAGAGTGTTAAAGGCAGGATAAAGGAATTAAAGGAAGGGAAAGGTGTGATTGGTTAAAAGAGTGGCTTAAGGGAATAAATGAGAGGAAAATAATAATTATACATTAGGAATTGATGGGAATAGATAAAAAAATAATGAGACGAGAAATAGACAATGAAATAAAAGAAGCTAGGTACAAATGAATAAGAGTAGAAGAAAAGCCCCTAAACCTGGAGAGAGAAGGAGAAAGAGACAATTAGAAATTCATTGCACATGTGAGATGTGGAAACACAAAAGATTGGAATAAATTTTGGAGAAGAGAAGATAATAAGTATGCTTTGTGGGAGAGGTAGAAATACATTAGAACACTGGCTGGAAGATTGTGAAGAAATATAAAAAGGAAGAATGACAATGGGAAAGGTTTTGTATAAAAAGGGAAAAGTAGAGGTGGTGGAATGGCTGAGGGAATTGGAGGTCATGTGAGGATAGAATATGAAAGATAAAGAATGTAGAATATTAAGGTTGAGATGACGACTGGTAAACAAAAAGTAATAAAAAGAGAAGAGAAAAGCGAAGCATGTAAGCATTATACTAAGACGATGCGTTTAGATTTTTAGGCCCTCGAGGCCGAAATGAATCACTTATATATAATATTTATAAAATCAATTCAATGGTTCCAGAGAAAGACATCTATTAATCTTTATGGCTATAGACTTTTATTTCTATACGTAACATGAATTTGACGAATCACTTCTACAACGTGGCTTTTTGTCACTACTCGAATAAATAGCGGATACATTACTGTAAAGTACACTTTTAAATGTCTTATAAATACATCTTACATCTCTTCGAAAGTATCGATTCGTTACTCTGATTCTCAGGCTTATTAATAATCAGTTTGAGGTTCGGTATTGTCGATATTTACAAATATTTGTTAACTGTCCTTAAGGCAAATTTGTACATACAATAAGTAGTCAGCTATTATCTGACGTGCCGAAGAATTTGTTTACA
Organism: Neuroterus valhalla; assembly: GCA_011762715.2. NCBI lineage: Eukaryota > Metazoa > Arthropoda > Insecta > Hymenoptera > Cynipidae > Neuroterus > Neuroterus valhalla. Next base: position 2,460 of record WSXT02146900.1, read on the forward strand.
AGATCTAAATCATTATTCATGACTCAAAAATTATTGATTGGATTTCAACTGAGAGTTTTAGCGAAAAGTTTTGGAAAAATTATTCCAACTTATAATAATTCGGAACACAAACACTTAATTGCACATTAAGATTATGTGTTTGCGTACATACTATAAATCAAAGAAACCTACTTTAGAATCTCTGGTATATTTTTGAAAAATAGAAAATCCTTCCGAAATTGATCTAATTTCATTGCACATTTTAGAATATTTAGTATCCCTTCATCTAAAATATTTATTATAAAATTTGAAAAAGGAATTTTTCATAATTGTACTCTTTTCGGACATTAACTCTAGAATCCCGAAGCGCAACATCAGGTTTCGTTCCCTAAGCTAAATTCTTATAACAAAGATACACGCTATATCAGAATTACAAAAAAAAAGGTAATATCTGTCTAGCGTACAAAGAAACTATAACGTCTTTTTACACATTGCATTCTAGCAAAATATTGTACACAAATTGAAGTAGAAAATCAAGGCGGGTAAGGCTGATCTTCTAAGGCCTGTCAATGACGAGATGAGAAATTACTAGTGCTACTTTGTCATGCTTCAACCACAGTTGGCCTCGATCGTGTGCAAAAATTCCTGTTTTATCGCCCTTTCAACACATTTTCCTCAAAAACTTGACATAATGGAGAATTTTTGTTGTCAGACCCAGAATAAGAAATCACCAGAAACCTTAAGGAGACATAAATTGGTCATTTTATGAAGGATAGTGGAGGTGCTGACATCCCTAATTTTTTTCTTTTGTCTGGAATGCATTAAGATTATTTTTAGATTAGGCATAAATAAAACGCTAGTCTCATTTTTCATTTTTCTCCCATTTGAACCTCGATTTGGGTCCAATTGACTTTCGGTTACTTTAACGTCCGGGTTTATTTTTGGTTCATATTTGGAAACGAAAGAAAAATAAACGCATGATCTTTTTCGGAACAATGGTTTTTATGAGATTTTTTAATGAAATTTTGCAATATATTTTTCAAGTTTTATATTACTAAAAAAAGGTCCCTTTGTACATGAAGTTTATTTTTATTCCTTAAAGTGACATTTTCCGAAAGAAAAAACATATGAAGAAGTTTTTTTCAAGAACGCACAAGCCTTTTTTGGCTTCAGCATAAAAACATTATTTACCGACAGTGACCTGCTTTCGAACAAAACACGTTTTTTGAGGAACGATATTTATTGAAATGTTTTTTTTGTCTTTATTTCTTACACAATTTTTCTCTAGTTTTATAAGATTCCAATGAATTCCTATTTTGAATCTTGAATGTTTAACTCGACTCAAATGGAGGTTTAAATGGAGAAAAAGAAGAAAAATCTATTATTCTAGAAAATGAGTCTAGCGATTTTTTCCTTTTTGGTCCAATAATTTTCATTACAAATATTTTCGTACAATAAACCTCTGGGTTAAATTCAATCAAGGCCAACCAGTTTACTTCATCAATCGTAAACAGAATGAGTAAATAAGTTTGAGCGAACTTGGAACCTTATTCGTTAACCATGTAAGAGCAAAGAGATCAAATCTTCTTATTTGGTCCTCTCATTCTTCCTTTATGATTTAAATGAAAGGAATGTAAAGTCTAGAAATCGTACGTATTGGTGACTTATTTATATTTTTCCGCCGATCATGAACACTAGAAAGTGAGCCGAAAACAAAACCCCTTTTGAAGTAGTAGATTGTAATAGTGGGGGAAAATTTATTTGCTCAGATGTAGTAACTCCTCAAAATCCTTGTTCGATCGGAGAAGATCTTCTGTTCTGTGTATGAATTTGAAAATTTGACGAAAAAAGACTAAAATTTCGAGGACTTACTGCTAGGAAAATATAATTTTTACCCACTATTAGAATCCGCTAATTGAAAAAGAAGGTTTCTTCGGTACACTCAAATGAACATAAAACTTTTTATTAAATTCACCTCTAAACTATATTCACAACACTTGACAATCTCTCAGCTTAACTTACTTAATACGAGCTTATCACTTTACGTCTCGAAAATAATTCTCGAGCTTAAGATTAATTTCTGATACAGAAGAGAAACCATATCGGTGAGGCTTATTATAAGAGAAGCTCCTTCAAAATACTGCTGGGTACAATTTTTTACTGCGAGACTCAACAACGAGACGTAAGAGAAGGTTCTTACACTTCTATAAAGTCGAAAAAAATCAGACTCTGCTTTCCATCTTCAAAATTGCGTTCGCTCGTTGTGACGCAATCGTAATCTCACTGACTTCGTCCGTTTCGGACTGACTTGACGAATCCGTTCCATCGACGTTTCCTTTTTTTCTCTTATGAGAATGGTGGATATTGCGAAAGGCCCTTTGCACTTCCGGATTGCTTTCGAGGGTGGAGGACTGACTGGACGGGGGATGCGAGTATTCGGAAGTGTTTTCTTCGTCCGATACTAAAACTTCTTTTACGGTAGTCGACATCTGCTTAAATCTCCTTATTCTACACCCAGGACCGATTGGTCTCCTCGCAATACTATAGAAAATAAAAAAGAGTTTAAGTAATAAACCTATTTTTCATCGTATTAAAAAGAAATAAGATCTAACGACATGTCTGGAACATCTCGCAATTATCGTTAATATGAAAAAATGTGATAAGCTCTTCATTACTTGAAGTTGTTTTCATATATCAGATATGAAAATCGAAAAATGAAGGCTTTTGATGAAGGATTTAAATACTCTTGCGCCATTAATTTAAATATTTTTAATTATCTAATAAATTATTCAAGATATTATGTATACATGGTGCTTTTCGTTTGTGTTATGTTAGTATTCTATGTCTGAAATTGACATTTTTAAATAACAATCACTAGATTTCAAAGGTTCATACGCCTGCAACAGTTATGGGTTACGTTCTCGTTTTACAAAAAAATTGGTATTTTAAAATATTAAAATAAAAACTCTAATAGATAACACAAGATTTGCAATTTTCAAACAGTTTCAGTATGTATTAAAGTTCCTCACAGGAAATCGGTTACTTCATGTTTGCATTTTACACCGAATATTCACACTTGTAAACAATAATCATTATATTTTAAAGGCTCATAAGTCCGCAACAGTTTTGGGTTACGTTATCGCTTTTCACCAAAGATTAGTATTTTGAAATAAAAACCATGCTAGCTCTAATAGGACTTGTAATTTTAAGAAGTTTTAAGTTATATTTTTTTCATAAGTTTTTCACAGGAAACCGGATATCTCATTGAATCTTTTTCAATCGGAAATTATTGGCATTCTAAATTAAAAACGATTAGATTTCTAAGATTATTTTGCTTTTTTGAAATACTTTTCAGATTAAATTAATGTGCTCCACCTGAAAATGTTATTTCTCAACAATAATCATTAGATTTGTATTGCACTATTTCTGTTACAAATAATAAATTTAACAAGCTCAAACTATGTTGTATTACGTAAACGTTTTACATAAAAAACTAACATTTCGAAACGAAACTCATTTGAATTTGAACAAGGTTCAAAATACTTCCACAATTTTGGAGTTTGTTTGCATTTTTCGTCGAAAATCAGTATTTTCAGAGATAAAAAATTATATTTGAAGGAAGATTCTTTTTTAGTTAAAAATGCAAAAAAATAATTTCAAATTGAACAAGATTCAGAATATTTCAACCATTTGGGATTATGCTAGTATTTTTTGTAGTAAATCAGTATTTTTGAAGAAGGAAATTATATTAAGGAAGATTTAAAACATTTCAAGAATTTATGATTATGTTAGTTCACTTTTTCTTCTCTTTTGTGACCAATTTTCCTCTATTGATCAAGAATACAACTGTTGTGTTGAAAATTCATCTTTTGCGGTTGAAATTGCAACTGTTTTATAAAAAGAATTTCTGCGTTGGTTGGAGATTCAAGAATTTTGTTAAAATTCAACTACTTAAATGGAAGTTAAACTACTGTGTTGAAACATAATTTTTTTTCTATCAAAAATTCATTTCTTTAGTTGAAAAGTTTGAATAATTTTTTTTTTAAATTCATCTTGTTTACATAAAATTTCACTGTCACACTGAGAAAAAAACTTTTCTTTTAAGATGAAATATCAACAGCAAACATCCTTTCGGTTGAAAATTCAATTATTGAAAAATGATCTTTCTGGTTGATAATTTATATTTCGGTGAAGAAAATTGAACTGTTTTTGACAAAGTTCGTTTTCGTGACTTGCAAATGCAACTGTTTGGTAAAAAATTATTCTGTTTTGATTATGACTTTAGCTGTTTGCTTGAAAATTCAACTATTTGTAAGCAACTCAAACTATTATTTTGCGGCTTTTTCTCGGGTTTTCCACTAAAAACTGGTGAAAAGGTTACAAATTTCCAAAAAAGGTGACAAGTTTTAAAATGAGTGACACTCTGTGATGACTGAATTATACCTTCTTCTTCTAAGCGAATAATTGTAGGTGTAACTTGGATCCTCTCCCTCTTCGTCTGACCAGCTCTCTTCTTCTCTAAGTTGCCCATCTTGACTGCCGAGAGCGTCAACTGCATCTGTACTCGACTTGAGAAGATCATCAGACTTATCAAGATCTGATCCATTTATTATAATTCCACAAAAATGCCCTGGCAGCCTCAACACATCTTCCTTTATCCTCCTAAAAACATAGTTATGTAAGAATAAATAGAAAGGATCACTTTCAATTGTAAATATTTTCAGAAGAGATCAAGTTTTATGATTGCTGGAATAATCAGTGTTCATTTTTGGACAATGCAAAATAGTTTATTGGAAAACAAGAAAGTCTCTTGGGAACATTTTTTTTATATTTCTTATCAGCTTGTACATTTTCTGACCAAATGGACATTAGGGTGCCCATTTGAAAAATAAATTCGCAAGATGTCTGCCCCCAACCCCCTTCTTATTACGTTAAATTCGATATTTTTCAAAGAGCTACCAAGTGTTTCAAAGAATTGCAAAATTTTTACGAAACTTAACGAGATTTCCTAAGATTTTTGAGGATTTCATGAGATAGCGAAAGATTCCAAGGGAGTACAGGAGAAAGGTTTCTGAGAAAATTCGAAAACTTGATGTTATTCCAAAAGATATCAAGAATTTGAAGAAAATACCTAGTAAAATTTCAAAGAGAATCCTAATTTTGATCATAAGATTCTGAAGTTTTTTTAATAGGTTCGAGAAGTTCAATCCTATTTCACAAGATTTCACGGGATATGAAAAGATTTGCAAAGATTTTAGAGGTTCTCAATGACTTACGGCGGTTTCGATGATTTCACGGGATTTAAAATAAAATGTTTTGAAAACTTGGTGAATTCCTTAAAATTGTTCAAATTATGTAAAAATTCTTTGGAACTTTTTGAATTCCATGGATATTGTGCATAATCTCTTGAAATCCGTTAAAAACGATTGAGCTCCATGGATATTCCTTTAAAATTTATTAAAGTCTTTTAAATTGGTAGGAATCGTTCCAAATCTCTTGGAATCCCTTAAAATATTGTACAATCCTAGAAAATCTTCTAAAAGACATTTTGCTTGGAATCCCATATAATGTTCTGAATTCCGTGAAATACTTCAAAATGTAACAGGAGAGGGAGTAGGATCTGCCCGAATCTTTTGAAATCCCTAAAAATATTGTAAACTTCGCAAAAATCTTCTGAAAAATTATTAAAATTCCTTGAAATCCCATATAAACCTTCGAGTTCCGTGAAATATTTCAGAATATTACATCTTTGGAGAATTTTTTGAAATCTCTTTGAATCTTTCAAATCTTTGGAAGTATTTCTCCGAATCTCCTAAAATCCCTGAAAATATTTTAAAATTCGTAAAAATCTTTTAAAAACCATAAGGATTTCCTGAATTCAGGAATTGTTTGAATTCCGGTGAATATTTTGAAATTCCGCAATCGCTTGAAATCTCAAAAATGCCATATGATCCTTCAAATCCCTTGAAAATTGAAACTTTCAAATCCGTAGGTTTTCGAAAGCCACTAAAATTCCTTGAAATTCCTTAAATTTCTTCATAAAATTACGAGATTGTTTGAAATAAAAAATCTTTCAGCAGAGCCGAAAACTTTAAAAAAAATGATTCAATATTGATATTTTTCATATTATGATGTTATTATTGATATTTTTCCTTACGCGTGAGATGTTATAACATCGTTGCAGTTTCCATTATCTATCGGGGAAACATGACGATTGGCATTCATAATCTCGCTGACCTTCCGGCCAAGAGTTTCGAGGTGATCATCATCACTGCAATCCCGGAGTTGATCGTTTCCATTTAATCGATTATCACTCGAAGGCTCCGGACTCGAGCAGATGGAATGCATCCTATAATCTTCATCAGACACGGAGGGATTTCCATTCTGAGATTCTTTGACCGGCTCTGATAAAATGTGCTTGGAAGACCTACTCAAACTAAGTCTCTCCAAAGGTCTGACCAAACTTGGACTAATTTGACCTCCGCTGATGCCTAATAAGTCAGTCTGGGTTTCACTATCAACTAATCTTGTCGAATCACACCTTTTTCTCTCCCTATGAGGACTAGATTTAGGACTTGAGCTGACTCCACAACCAGAACCAACTCTGCGATGCCGGTACTTTTTCTGCTTGAAACTACTACTGGGCAGCAAGACAGTCTCAGGCTTATTGGAATTGTTCAACTGAGTGCAAAGTGTGGCTTTCATCGGACTCTGGGGCGAATCTGTGGGTGAGGGTGGTGTCGTCGGAGCCGAGGAAGTGGAGACATTTAACATAAAATGTCTTTTTCGATTAAGTCTCTCTTGTGCCTTCAAAAGTGGATGAACGATTCGCTTCTTGCACTGTTTATATCCCGAATGTTGTTCCCTTTTTATCACGTCCCTTTCACGTTGTTCCAACTGAAGCAAAACAGCACTCAACTCCAAGTAAAGATTGTTAGTGCGTTCCAATTTTCTCTCGTAATGCTCCCTAATGTCCTGAGCGTGTCTCAGCTCGTCTTCCCTTCTTCTTATAAGATCAGCCTCAAACCTAGGAGTCGTCGAAGTGCTTGTCTGCATTTGCTTCATGTGGACTCGAATCTCCTCCTTCCAAGCCTGCTGGATTCTGAAATACTCCTCAGGCTCCGTTGAAAGGACTTCTTCGGCTGCGATCCCCAGGTGAATTTCGATGTGCTTGAATGAGGGCCTGTTTCGCGGTTTCGCAGACCAGCATTGCTTCACTAGTAATCTGTAACCTTCGGGACAACTGGCAGGAATCGGTAAATGGAGCGAATTATTTCCTACGCCCCAAATAATAGCCGAGGAATCCACATCCTTGTAGGGTATTTCACCACTGAGTAACTCCCATAATACTACACCATAGGACCAAATGTCGACCTTCTCTGAGCAAGGCTCATTCCTAATAATCTCTGGCGCCATCCAGGCGACGGTGCCCGCAAAAGTCATCCGGGTGCTAATTTCATTCCACTCTCGGCTCGTCCCGAAGTCACTTATTTTTACTATTTCCTTGCGTCCCACCAGGACGTTTGGACTCTTAAGGTCTCTGTGAATTATTTTATGATTGTGGAGGTAAGCCATTCCAGCTGCTATTTGCTTTGCCCAATAGACAAGTCTTGCTGGAGGAACACGTTCTCCTCCTCGCAGCAAATCGTAGAGGGGCCCGAAAGGACAAAACTCCATGATTATGCAGTAGCATGGTGCCTGCGTGCATACACCCCTGTAAACGAAAATAAGGAGTTAAGAATATTTCACTCTGATAAGGTTTTAAACAAAATCAGGGCTCGGACTCAGTTAGAAGATCACAAATAGTGTCAATGTTGGCATAAATATTGAAAAACAGTAGCAAAATAGAATGAGACTGATGGATAACTGGGGGGGGGGGGGGGGGGGGAGAAACAGGAGGAAGGGAAGGACAATGAGGAAGT
>WSXT02146911.1:0-10360 GCA_011762715.2 Neuroterus valhalla
TGAGACATGCCGCAAATAGACTTGCCTCAGGTGAGACTAGCCGCAGATGAGACTTGCCATAAGGGAGACTTGCCACAGATGAGACATGCCACAAATAGACTTGCCTCAGGTGAGACTAGCGGCAGATGAGACTTGCCACGAGGGAGACTTGCCGCAAAGAGACTTGCCACAGGTGAGGCTTGCTGCAGGTGAGACATGCCGCAGGTGAGACTTGCCGCATGTGACTTGATGCGGTCCCAAAAATTCAACCAATTGCTTGAAAGTTGCACTGCTCCGTGAAAACTTAATTTTTGAATGGAAAATGAACAAATGGATCGATAGTTAGACTTCGTGTTAATTTTCTTCTATTCGGCGATATATCGTCTCAGTTGAAAATTCATCTGTTTAACTGAGAGTGTAATGTTTTGAATTTAAAATTAAGATATTTGGTTGCGAATTGATGCAGTTTGCTGAAAATGCGGCTACTTTAGTAGGGAGCTAATCTTTTCGGTTAAAAATTGATCTTTTCGCTTGAAAGTTTAACTAGGTGGTTGACAATTTATGTATTTTGTTGAAAATTCGTCTTTTCTAGTAGAGAAAAGTTATATTTACAAAATTGTCAAACAGTTGCCACTTCATTAATTTTTTTGATGATCCATAATTTCAGGTAAATTTCGTCTTTTTGTCTCGAACATTGGTTAAAAATCTCATCCTTCCGTTCAGGATTCAATTTTTTTTAAATTCAACATTTTTGTTTAAAAGTCATATTTCCTGGTTCAAAATTAGTCCTCCCAGTTGGAAATTCAAACGCTTTGTTACAAATTTATATTCCCGGGTTCAAAATTCGACTCTTTTTTTTTTTTATTCAATTTTTTTTGTTTTTGTTTCAAACTTCATCACATTCGGCACAAAACAGAAGGTCCTGAGGTCGAATACCAGTCAGTTGAAAGGCGTTCCTTTTTTTACAGAAAATATGATACAATGTCTTATTTAAACATTTCTTGCTCAATCGTAACTAATTTTGCAAAAGAAGTGAAAGCAAACCATGAGAAAAAGTATTTTGGCTTATTATTGTTTATTCAGCAATAGTTATTTGGAGTTTATTGCTTCTGCTCCCTTTTTAGATGAATGTTGCTATTCTTAGTTGAACATAGAGTCAGTAGAAACATAAAGGTTTGTCTCCAGTTATTTTCCCAAATTCTTAGTATCAAGTATGAGAATACCTTCCTCAATTAAAAAAAAAATTTAACAATGATCAATTTTGAGTTTGAGAAAACTAGTGAACATCTTAACAAAAGCAAAATATTTGTATACAATTGCAATATCTTTAATAATTATAGATTTTTAATTCTAGTATTACCGAGAGTCCTTTTTGAGAATTGGTCTCCTGACGACATCTCTCAGCTTCACGGAAACGAGATAAAAAGAAATCAGTTGATCGCAGCTCTTTCCAAAACTGCTCAAGTAATTAAGTTTCTAACAATGTTATCTTCAAATTATTTCAACGATTGATATGATAAAATAAGGAGAAATGAACCAGGAAAAAAATAAAATCGAATAATTTCCAGACATTCAAATTTACTGGATACGTGCTTGAGATATGGAATCAATTTATATTCACGGGAGTTGACAAGGGGATCATCGCGGACCTTGTACAGAAAATCGGTGCGAGTTTAAGGAAGAAAAATTTGGAGACAATTTTGGCTGTGCCGCCATGGAGAGGGTAAGTCAAAAAAAAATCTTTACTCGAAAACGTATGTACAATAAATGGCGTACGCGCCTATCCGTAAATCTAACTGGAAATTACGAAATTCGTAACTAAATTTTCCTAAAATATTTCAAATCGATCGATCAGTTTAGAAGATTCTAAGGTGTTTTACAAAATCAAAAAAAAAAAAAAAAATTACAGAGATTTTCAAAATTTAAAGGGTTAAAAAAAAGGGTATCCAATTTTGATTTTATTTGATAAAATTTCTTTGAAATTAGGAACTCAATTAAATTATATCGTGATTTTCTAGTGCTGGGGAAGAATTGTTTACAAAAGACCACTTTGATCAGTTGGCTCCACATATCAGCGCATTTTCGCTGATGACCTACGATTTCTCTAATGTCCAACGGCCAGGTCCCAACAGTCCTCTTAGTTGGTCCCGAAAATGTGTCAAGGCACTGGTGCCAGAGAAGCAAGATCCTAGGAGGGCTCAAATCCTAATGGGTCTCAATTTCTATGGAAACAATTATACTCCTGAAGGTGGCGGGGCTATTCTTGGTTCGCAATATCTGGAACTTCTCGAATCCTTTAAAGGAAAATTAAAGTGGGACGATCAAAGCAAGGAACATTTTTTCGAACTCAGGTAAGAATTTCGCATTAAAATGTATGTATAAAATATTATGTCAGGGATCACAGTCGTTCCTTATCTCACTGCGTTTTCCCTTCTCTTTCAAATTTCCCTATTTTCGGCTGTTTTAATATCCGCATGCTAGGAAGAGAAAAATGAGAGCTCAGCTGAGCAAATCGCCATAAAAATGGTTGTTGGTACGTTTGATCCTAATTATCTAAAAAATCCGACTTGATGGAGATTCCAATTCCGTGATACGTCTAATCCATAATGCACTATTATTGCGTCGACCTGTGTAATCAACATACTAATTACATAATTTGGAAATTGACTAACGATGAATACGCGAATACGTGTTTTCTATACGCGAAAACAGATGTTTGAACTTTCTCCTACTTTTCCCCTTTTTGTGAATGAAATTGCCCTATTTCTACTATTTTGAGCCCATTTTATGCTGTGATTCCTGTAATTCCTTAAAATTATAATTACATTGAAACACGTTAACTGGAATGCTCACATATTGAGCAATTGAATCATTCATAATTGAAATCCTGCAGGTCTCCCAAAAATCACGGCTACATATTTTATCCAACGTTATACTCAATCAAGCAAAGACTAGATCTCGCTGAAAAATTAGGAACTGGAATAGCGATCTGGGAATTGGGACAAGGGCTTGACTATTTTTACGATTTATTTTGAGTACGTGTGAGTGATAAGTTTAAACTGTATTATATAAATAATAAAATTTTATCTTTATACACATGTCTTACTTCTTTATGCAGAGTGGGATCAAAGTTGAACCAAATCAAAATATATTTTCAAAAACTTCTCGAGTTTTTCCTCTACCTGACAGGCGGACCTATCCCACTGTTTTACTGTGCAATTTTAATTGGCGCAGACTTCAACTTTCTCGGTTTTACAATTCATCAAACATTCTCTCAGTCTTCCAGATTTGCTTATTAGTTCTTACGAATTATGATGATTATTATTCCTTGACTTGAAAAGCAGCGTCAGATCTTGTTTCCGGCACGTGTGTATGTTTTCTTGTTAACATCATCATTGTTTGAGGACCTTGTGCAACGTGATACATCATTGCCCAGCACATTTTGACCGGTAGAAGGCTAGAAGATGATTAACAAAAAATTAGTTTGAGTTGTAATCGTTATTTGAGAATAAAAATACTTTTTGGGACATTCAGGAACAATTTTAGGGCGTTGGAAAGGCGAGGCGGATTTTTGGATTTCTTGGGACAAATTAGGAACGGTGGACAAGGTAAGGATGCCTTTTGGAGTCTCCAAGGGAAATCGCGGGAGATAGGACAAGCCGGGAGTGTTTTTTTGGGTCTGTGAGGACAGTTTTGGAGGGTTGGGCACGGTGGGACTGATTTTTTTAGTCTGCAGAGAAGTTTTTGATGGTAGACAAGGTGAGGCTGGTTTTTGGGTTCTTCGCTGACAATTTTGGGGGATTGGTGCAGGCGACTCTAATTTTTGGAAACAAATTAAGGATATTGGAGAAGCGGGCGTGCTTCCTGAGGTCTACCTCTACATGCACAATTATAGGGTACAGTATTGGCGGGTTGGACCTTATTTTCCTTGTAGGGCCTATGGGGAAAATTTGGGGGAGGTGAAGGAAGTAAGACTAATTTTTGGTATTCTCTAGGAACACATTGGTGAGATTGGACTGGGCAAGGCAGCTTTTTGGTGAGTTTGGGTCCTAAAGTAAAAATTAGCAGGATTGGAAAAGGAAAAGCTGCTTTCTGGGGTCTCTAAGGAATAATTCCAGACGTTAAACAAGGCGGGGCTGATTTTTAAGGTATCCAGAAGCATTCGTGGAAGGAGATTTTGGACGAGGTGGGGCTAGTGATGGGACATCGATATCGTTACATCGAAAACATCGATGTTTTGTTTTCGATTATCGATGTTTTACACATCGATGTAGCCTTAACGATGTCCATGTGTATGTATCAATATAATGTTCCGATGCCGATGTTTTCCACATTTTCCAGTTTACTGTTTTTTCTGGATCACGACGACACGGACGACGGAACGATCCCGTTGTCGCGATCTATATATATGCAGAAAGAATCCTTTCTATCCTCACAGGTTGATAAATTGAAATGTAGAATGTAAAATTCTATTTTAAAATTGATCTTTTCCATCAATAATATTGACCTGGTATAATTTATTCGAATTAAAAACATTAAATTCATGTGCTATAATAAGCTAAAGGTTCATTTTTCACATTTTTCAGTTATAACGGTTATAACATAAACTATCCTTCAGTTTCATCCATAGCAGTTATAGCATAACCTATACTCTGCATAAGGATAATTTTATCATCCAATCGTTTTCTCATCTAATCGGATAGTTTCGTAATATATTGTATTCATTAAATTTTTTTCGAAATTGATGATCATTTCTTGTCAAAACAATTGGAAAATATTTCAAAATAAATTGATCACTTAACGATTATAAACTGCGAGTTCGAATTTTTTGAAAAAAGATTTTTCAAACAAATGGAATTTGTTTAAATAATCTCAAACTACTCCAAAGTTAATTGAGTTGTGATCAATGAATGCACATGAGTGTGACTTTGAAGCACAAAATATTGTCAATCGCATTGTGTCTGAACTTATTCATAATCATCGTAATTTTAATTATAAATTAACAGCATCTTTTAGATGAAACCACAATAAAACCGGTTCTTGAAAAAAAAACTTCCAAACTCATACAAAATGTTGTGTGCACTTTTATAGTTAGGTTTGAACATTCACTTTTTTGCTTCTTTCCGGTGTTTCTTTTTAAGTAAAAACAAAACTATACCAACTTTTTATTATAAATAACATTTTTTCCAGTTGCGATTACAAAGAATGACATTTTCACTTATAGAAATATAGATCCATTATTAATGTAGGTCTAATCAATATTCCTATAAGTTGAAATGCCACTATTTATAATAAACGATATGAATGTTAATTTAAGATGGTAATTTGATCGATTACTGATCCGGGAATGATTTTAGAGAAATGAGAAAAAATCCGCCGCGTCTCTCTAAAATAATTTCCGGACCAGTAATCGATAAAATTACCATCCTAATCTTAAATTAATATATTAATCACCCGGGTCGAAGAAATAACATCTTTCATTCTAAAATATGAATGTTTTTTAGCATTTTAAACTGCGCGCGAAAATCAATCAGATCCCGAGTACGACGCATGCGCAGTATGGTACGAGGCTTCGTTTTAGTATGCGTATGCGCGATCATCGTTATTCCGATAATCGATATTCCTTTACGATGTCGATATTGATTTTTTACCTCGATGTTATCTTTTCGGTATTCGATGTTTAAAAACATCGATGTTTTCCATTCGATGTCCCATCACTACGTGGGCTGATTTATGTGGTCTTTCAGGACAATGTGAGGGAGTTGGATAGAGCCATGCTGTTATTTAGAGTTCTAGGGACAACTCAGAGGGGTTGGACGGAGCAGGAATGATTTTTGAGTAGAGAAAATCATATCGATTCACAGTCGAAATTCTTTTATAATTTTTCGACCTACCCTTTTAGTGGAACAAGAAATCCTATGCTACTTGGAAGCGTAAGTATCCAACGATTAGTTAGAATTCCCAATACAATTTCCTCAGCAACATATTCTGGTTCTAATGTACTCATAATTCTGTAAAACACGTAACATTTGATTAGTTATTTGTATATTAGATTGTAATTGGAGGCACATTAAAAAATTATTCTATTAGTTTAACTTTATTTCGATTGAAAATTCTGTGCTTGCACCCACCGTGATGTATGTCAGCGAGACCTGAAGGCATCAAGAAAAGGAAAGGAGTGATGAGAACGCGATCGGTATGAACTTTTTGCGAAATATGTGCGGTAAAACGATAATGGCCAAATTAAGTAATGAATGGCTTAAACTTTGTTTGAGAAGAGTAAAAGAAATTTGTTGAGATTGTTTGGTCACGTTGAGAGGATGGATGAAGAACGTTCACAAAGTGAGTGTGGCTACGTTAGGTGAATGGTTACGTACAGAGGGGTAACTGAGAATGAATGCGAATATCTGAATTGGTCTCTCAAGAGAAAAGAGATTGAAAGTCATGTAAACACAAGAGCATGGCTGCCGGTAGACTTTGCGGAGCATTGTTTACGTGCGTGCTGCACTTGATTCAATGCGATACTAATTAACTGTGTGCTGGATTAATTAGTTGAAAGTAAATAAGCAGTTCATGAAGATGATATAAAAGTTGAAAAATGGAATTCTCACGCAACTATAGATAAGGAAACGATACTCGCAAAGGCAGCCTGTGCTTCAGAAAGAATATCAACACTTATTTGGATTTTCCCAAAATACCCAAATTTGGTAGTGGTACTGTCGCAGTGGAAAATCTTGTTAAAGGAAGTATTGTTGTTAATAAACGTTCAGAATGGTTAAAACGACTCTAGATCAAAGATACAGACCAACAGATACTAGTTTGTTCTTTGTATTTTAGAGTTGATGATTATGTATGCAACAGCATACTCACACAATTTTTTCAATGAAAGAATCAACATTTTTATAATGTTTTAAAAATACTATCCAATTAAATGTATTGAGACCAATGCTAATAATATGAATGCCGAAGCCCTCCGGCAGCCATGTTCGTTAAAATACAGCAGCACCTTTTGCCCACGGTGGACTTTTTCTTTGCTAATAAATTCCTTGGTCCCCAGTAGTACAACATGACTAAAGCCAGACGAGGAACTCTTACCCCGAAAGAGATTTGGCCTAATGATACAATAATAATAACTTTGTTTACCTGGGCTTAACTCCTGGAAACATTCCCGTGTTTATAAAATATGGACATACCAGAAGCCCTTGTATTCCATCATAACCATGAGTCTGCAAAAATACAAAATAAGATTAAACTTATAAGTTGCGTTTCAATAAATAAATTTCGTACTCAATTACCGTGTGTAAGAATGGAGTAGGCCCCATTAGAGGGACATCATGGACTGCCCTCAAACTTTAAGGGCAGTCCAGGCGTGGCCCCTCATGGAAACGAGAAGCTAATCTACAATGATAGATGGCTGCCATCGAAAGGAGCTCGTGGACCCTTCGCAGTTGCCCGCAGGATGAGTTTTTTATTTAAAAAATATCTAAGAAGTGGTGTTTTGTCGACCAGGGAAAAGTTATTAAGGAAGAGGTGGAATGTTGCAGATTACTGGTCCAAAATCATTTTATTGCCATAAGTCTGAGAGATCCCTCAGTATAAATATGTAACGTTCGACATCGTATATCCGTGTTAGGATTTGTAGTTCATTAAAGTTGAACGTAGTAAACCTATAAGGCATACTCTTGTAGGTTGCTTTAGCAAATCTATTGGATTCAAGAGTTTCTGTTTGAATTTTTGAATCAGATTCGTGAAAAGAAGGATGGCAAAGTTTTATTGCTCTATCGAATAAACATTAATCAGTTCGCTTTGTATGGTGGAAGGGTTATGGATTTGTAACTGGTGTAAGGCTGTTTCGCTGATCGCCGTCTATATGCGTGATATACCACCCTACCGAACATGCCCCCACGCAGCTTGGAGACTTTATACTAGTGATACACGAAGTACAAAAACTTAAGTTCCATAATTTTGAACTTTGTAATTTAGAAATATTATTTTTGTTCATTAGAAAGTTCACCGGAGTTTAACTGCAACAGTTTTAAAGTCCCAATTAGAAGATATTTGGAACTCTTATAGAGTAATAAACCGATTGATCCTTCTGAAAAAGCAACTCTAACGCTGGTTGACGCAGTATTTTATTATTATTTAATTATCATCATAATTTTGTTGGGTCGGGACCGTAAGAGCCTTTGACGCTTTGAAAATACCACTGCGTCCCCATGTAGGCCTAAGTGTTACACCAGAGTCCTCTCCATAAAGCGAGGACCGCAGTCACGCTGTTGGCCTGTATGCCTGACTCACTGATGCAGTTGCTTCCCGTGAGTGCAAGAGGCTTCCTCGCAATCGCAGGGCAGTGACACAGTATTTGAATAGCTATCTCATCATTCTTTCCACACAGGTGACAGAGGGGAATTAGGACAAAGAATAAGGGATTTTCATCTGTATTATGGCAAAAGTACTTTCTAAGTGGATATGCGAGTACTGTTGATGATTCAGATGAAATTTCATTAAAACAAAACAGAAATTTCTATTGCACAGCAAAGTGGGGAGTATGTGAAGTTGAGCATGATATTTTTTGACTCCCTGAGCGATTGTGGTGGAAGTATTATTTGCAAAAAAAAAGTTTCCATAAAAATCAAAGATACTAAAAATATCTACAATTTGGTTAGTCGAACATAAAGATTGGTTACTTGTTCTCATGTAGAGTAATAAAAGCCGGATTAAATTACATATTTGCAATATGCTGTTATTTTTGGAAAAAGTACACGCATGCTTTTTCAGAATCTCTGAAAATGTTCATTGTGTTTGGCTTAAGAAAACGTATGCAGAATTTGAGCCCAAAATATTTGATAGTTTTTGTTAAAAACTATTTGTTGTTAATATATATTTTTTCTCGATGTATTTAGCATGGTCGAAAAGGGATGCAAAGCAATGAAAGTGAACATTTTTCATTCTCAAAAAGTTGTTGTGTCCGTGTTCTAGCCGGAACATTGTTTTTCGAAAATGAAGTTTGCCAAAATGACTGCGGAAAGATTGGTACTTTTTACATCCTCATCATAATGAGAAGGTATTGGTTCTATGTGAAAATTGACTTTCGCGGCATTTATGAAATTTCAGCGTTTTGAGATTCCTTTTAACTGCATTCATAAAGAAATAATGCTGAAAACTTTCTATCTTTTCTAATAACGCAAAACTTGAATGTACCGCACTTGAATACAACCTTTGTTTACCCAAGCAAGTCACAACGGTGTGTCTTTTTCCTATGCTCACCTTTGATGTACTATAACTTCTTTCACAGATCTTACTTTCTTTATCAAATATATTTCTATATTCTACTCTCTAAATACCCATTTCTTATTTTTGATAAGGGCGTTGCCGATGCGTTGCCGAAACGGTACGTATTGGTACTGACGGATCATAACTCGGTAATCTTTTATTATCGACTTGATAGAAGATGATTCTCAATATTGACTATTTCCCGAATATTCCAAAGATTTTATCTATACACTGAGGAAAATGGATTATTCGAGGTGGATATTACAAGCTGGTGATAATACCCCATAACGAAAAGTATCATATTGCGTATAATCTATGATCTTTTCTTAATATATGAAGATATTACCAAAACTAATTTCGAGATGTTAAAATCCTAAAATCTGCAGATATATAATTCGTAACTCCTATAGAGAATATGAAAAATGCTTGCATGCGCGCGCAATTTCTAAAGTCACATGACCACTGAGTGCATATGGGATGCACGTAGCATTGTTTACATGCGTGTTGCACTCAAATAACGCGATAATAATTATTTTGTGTCAGATTAATCAGTTAGAAGTACATAAAAGGTTTATTAGGTGAATGTAAAATCTTGAAAATGGAATCCTCTTAGAACCATAGAAAGGGAAACGATAATAAAGTACTATATACCAAAATTTGGCAGTGGTACTGTTACAGTAAAAAATCTTGTTGTAGAAAACATTGTTGTTGATAAACGTTCCGAATTGTTTAAACGACTGATGATTCAAGATACTGATTAACAAATACTAGTTGGCTCTCTACATTTTAGCGTCGATGATTATGCATTTCCTGGTTTGTTTTCATACAGTTATTACGTGATTGTTAAATAGCATCATCATCATGATTAAATAAAATCTATGGCTCGTGTCAGCTTTGCAAGTGCAGTCCATGACAGTGACAGACACTTGTTCACTGATCTCACTGTTGCTATTATTATCACGCAATGTTTTTGGAGAGAGTAGCAACATTTTTATCACATTTAAATTATACTTTACTTGAATAAACGTGTCAAGACTAATGCTAATCATATGCATGGCCAATCCTGTAGGGTGAAAAACGAGTATGAACCTCTGCGGGGGCCCTTCCC